>WURT03049446.1:0-25024 GCA_009936505.3 Holothuria glaberrima
GGGGGGGGGGGGGGGGGGGGGGGGGGGGGGGGGGGGGGGGGGGGGGGGGGGGGGGGGGGGGGGGGGGGGGGGAGGGGTAGAGAATAAGCATATGCAGCCAGGAGTATAAAAAGATAGGGTTCTGGAGGTATCTAAAAACCAGATTAGTCCTGTAAAGCAACAAAATCTGTCATAGCCATTCCATGTGCTTTTTGTTTGGTTTATCAATGAAAAATAAAGAAAGATGGTAGTATTGCATAAAAATCCAAAATAAGATAAAACATATTAAAATGTAATAAATTGTATAAAGATTCAAGTGTAGGCTAGGAGGTATACTTTGGACTGTAAAAGGATTATGTCGGAATCAATGAGGTAGGGAAATCTTGAGATGGCATTACAATGTCAAAGATGTTTCTCTTTTGAGTTCAGAGTTGTTTTGAAGGCAGTTTTTTAAATTCAAATACAGTGGTGTTTGTTGAGAGGAAAAGACGTTACTTTAGCACCCTATTTTGAAAGATTTCTCAAATGGCCATTTTAGTTAAGTTTTGGTATCATGTTCCAGAAGTATTTTCTTTTACCTGTCGTAAGTAATGCACATGTTTCTCTCTAAGGGTGAGTTTGACCATACTTGAAATGAGATGTGTTGCCAGTGGAAAAAGAAAAGCCAAGTTTGAGGACTATTTATCCTTTAAGAGGTCTAAAACATCATGCAGTGTGTTTTAGGGAGGGGAAGGGGAAAGTGACTTTGGTCTAAAAACTTGTGAGGTGGATTGTTGACTACATGTCGTTTTACCTTTGTGATCACAGTTGTAGGATGTGGTATGATATTTTTGTGGTCAAATTTTTATTTAAAGGCATTTTCCAGTGGCTTTTCACAAGGGTCTCATGTGAAAGAGAAAAAATTCCAGTTGATGCCCTTCAAACCCTGTAGAAGTACTCTTTTCCAAACTCGAGATATCTCTTACTAAAGAATACTTATTTTTGTCAAAAAATACCTCCAGTTCTCATCAAGGTCACAGAATGTTATGTGAAGTGGGCACATTGCCTCAGATTCCTCGTTTTTCTCTATAATTGAATATCTCGTTTGTCCATGAAATTTGATACTGTTGGAATGATTGAATATGTTTTCATGTAGATTAAGCACAAATTTACACTATAAGTAGTGCATAACAAACAAAGATGCTAAATATTCCTTTAAGCAGTATCAAAACTATAAAGAAATTCAATTCTTTGTCAAATTAATGTGCCGTGATGACATCACAGATAATCCATAATGCATTTCAGCTTGAGAAACAATTGCATTTCTTTGAAAATTAGTTATCTTCCAAACGCTGCAAGCTATTGAGATACGGTTTTTCACCTCATTTTTGAACTCATTGAATTTTGTCTCTGGCAAATCCCTTTAAGACCTTTTGAGTTTCTGCCTTAATTTGTGACAATAGTAGGTAGTTCTCTAAGTAACCATCTATTTAGTTTAAATTCTTTGAATAAGTAGATTATTTTGGAATTGTGTACAATTTTTTTTGAGAATCCTCATCACAAAATGAAACATCATAGTTGGAGTTAAAACCAGTTATAATTTCTCAGAGACCTTGTCAAAAAATGTATCATGCATGCTGCTGTAAAAAATGAAGGTGAGGGGTTAATGTGTGCCCATGCCATTCCACCCTCCTTTTCCCCCTAGAAGGGAGATTAGTTTATAGGTGAGCATTTCTGTTGGTTTAACCATCACACCACACACATCCTTTGAATGTAAACTGTAGTGCATGGAATAGACCAATCACCTGTCTGCTCTTAATTCCTGTTCTAGGATGGGAAGAGAAAATCAATCAAGGTAACTACAACTCCCATTTCACACATCAATGTTTTCTATTTCTCATGGTGATGGACCATTTTAATGTTCTCTTTCATTCTCTCTGCCTTTTGTTTCTTATGCCGGAGAAGGTTCCATTTTCAGGCTTTTTTGTCATCTTTATAGTGACAATTAATAGTTTGGGGTATACTTATTTCTATGGCACTAACTTAAACTGACCAATGTCTTTATGCACAGCATTATATTTTCAGCTCATATAAAACTGGTGGTGACAGAATTTTGGGAGTGTGCTATGCCTCTCCCCCCTTCCCCTCCAACTTCCATTTTCCTACGGTACTAGCTAAGGCAACTCACCTAACAGTAATTCTTAAGTTAACAATCCAAGCTATTAGTGGATTCTTTTGTGTATTAAAATTGAATAGTTTAGAGAAGATGAGCACCAGGCTCAGTACTCAAAATGAATTCTAGTTAATAAGGTGACATTCCATTTTGCTGACAAGTTCCTTACTTGGATAAAAGTTGCAAGAAAATACAATGGGTAATCAAGGGGTAATCAGGAGTAATCAAGGAGTAATCACTTGACATCAAAATGTTTTATACAGTTGCTTTGCTAAATGGTTTTACTTTGAGATACTTTGATATTAGGCATATTGGGTGTGTGAAACAAATGACACAGGAAACTTTTAATACTGTTTCTTTTGGAGAATTGAAGTTTGTTTGAAATTCTTCTCCTCTTAGAATCTCTGTCTCAAGATTTTGCAATTCATTTTCATACCCAGGACCATTTAAAGAATGCTCAAGTTTGAACTTTGTAGCAGTCGTGATTTAAAATGTTTTACAAAATGGAGGGTCTTCTGGTTAAGATAGCACCCGGATTATTTCCAATTAAGAGGGGTCCCTCTTTCAGCCATTTTAGGGGCTCACAGCAATTATTTGGTGTCATCATTGTGTGTTTTGAGTATTTAGCTACAAAGAAATAATTCTCCTTGCAGGGATGTTAATGATAGGTGTAGATTTATAATTATAAGGCTGCACCACATACCAAACAGTAGCTGTAATATTTTGACCATTATGTAAAGGTGCATTTAATACATGTTTCTCAGTAGCTGCCAACCACAGCTCCTGTGCAGGTCTGTTAACAATGTGCATGCCCAGTGGGATCATGTATACATAAAATTCTGACACAAAGAACCTTGACAGGCAAAGCGTTATACAAGCCAAAGACATGTGAGGCAGGGACATGGGTGAAAATATTTTGTGGAGGGGAGGCTGCTGGGTGTGGGGGTGGGCTCCAGTATATGACTTTATGGAGAGTGAATTGGCCTTTGTAGTAATAACTGTCAAACATCTTAATACAGGTCCACCTATATGGGTTTTTCCAATAGGCATTTCTCTCTTTTTTTGGGGGGGGGTTTCTTTTTGGGGGTGGGGTAGAGGAGGGGTGCAGGTTGTCTGAAAAGTCGCAATTCACGTTATATAGTTATCAACCACAGTGCTAAAAGTCTTCACAGAATAATGGCCATCTGCATTATATTATCAGCTGGTTCAGAAACTTATATAAGTCTGCCTCTTATTGTTCACATTGTAACTGCTAGGTTTCTGCATGTGTGCAAAAGCTGCACATTTATTCACTGTACAGCTGTCAGTCAGAAATAGGTTCCACATATTGTAGCTGTCAGTATCTGAAGTATACACTTCAGATACTGAAACTGTGACATGGCTAAAGTAGTTTAGCTGCTATCATTGTAGCTGTTAGATGGACGTACCTTTCAGACATCGTAACTGCCAAACAAATGCTGTTTTTGGACGTTGTAGCTTCTAGATGTTAAAGTTTCAGAAATTGCTACTGCCAGACATGTAGTTTTGAGATACTGCAACTTAAAAAAAAATGTGGTTTTCAGACACTGTAGCTGTCAGACTGATGTAGTTTTCAGAAAATACAGCTTACAAAGATGTTGTTTCCAAACATCTTTCCATTGATGTAGATGTAGTTATCAGACATTGCTTCTGTCAGACTGTTGTAGTTTTCAAATATTGCAGCTGCCAGACATGTAGTTGTCAGCAATTGTAATTGGCAGGCATTCATCTTTTTCAGACATTGCAACATTGAAAAAAAAATGTAGTTTTAAGACATCACAGCTATGAGACAGATAGTTTAGAACTTTCTGTCAGGCAGTTGTAACTGTTCTGGACTTGACTGTTGTCAGGTAGTTTTACCTCATAGGGTGTAACCTCTTTAGAAAATTGTACAACAAATGTTTTCTTCCTTCCAACTGACCACAAAGCAACAATCCACCTGAATGATTATATAATAACCATACAGGAATGGTCTGGACAGCCTTCAACAAGGAGCCGAGTGGATTGTAAAATTCTGCTTGCAGTATTTCCTCAGGTTGATCATTGTTTGCTGAGCACGTTGGCCAGTCCAAGTGTATGTGGTCGTCTTCTGCTTGATTGGCTTTGAAGTTTGGACTGAACCAACCCCATACAAATGGAGGGTTGTAAAGTGCTGTATGAGCTTCAAGGGAGGAAAAGTTCTACGTGTTACCAATTTTTGCACAAGGACAGCTGTAATTTTAAGACAGTGCTGTTTATGTCAGACATTTGTAAATTATGAATCTACTTAACCTCTGTTAATGTATCTAGAAGTATGTGAGCTATTCTTTGCAAAATACACAAAGCAATATTATGTAGCAACATTGTCTCCATTATAATTGTACTTGCACCACAATTTTGTAAAAGCTTGCACTTTTATGATATGTTTTCATGGTATGCAATCAAAAATGGTCTGCTCACTTTCAGTATTTTTTCTGAGTTTCCAACACTCTTTTTGATCACTTCTGTGAACTATTTTTTAAAAAACTTATGTTGTAATTCTTCTTGCTGAGATCTACAGTGCAAGCACTTTTAAGAGCACCTTGAAATGTTTTCTCTCGTTCTGTTGTCAGCACCTAACATTTGATTTCTCTAGAAAATTGTAATGAGCTTCTTGATTTTTGTTTTCATTTTTTCCTTCAGTTTCAGCAACTTTACCGCTGGTGTGGTGATGGAATTATTAAATCATTTTTATTTAATTTATAACAAATTAGAAATGTACTTTTCTAATTTTCTCTAAAATTTTGTAACTCTAACCCTTCTTTTGGTTTTGATTTTTCTAAGTGCACTCATCATATCCTTTTGAAGTTATAATTAAACCACTTTTAGCAACAGCAGATGACTTTTTCTACACTAACAGCACAAAACTATTTTTTTCACACTTCCTTTCTATTAGCCGAGGCTGCGACCGGCAAACATGCATTTAGCTTACCTGGTGGAAAAAACTTTGCAGACGGTATTCTTTTCACTTGTACTTGAGCATAAAACTGCTTGCATTGCAGTTTGGCTAGATAATTAACAAATTAAACTTCATTTGCTGGCTGCATCTTGCATTTTGTATTCATCATTGTACATAAGGTCTAGATCTAACTCAACAGCTCTGCAAAGAAAGATTAACTTTAGTTGATATGTCTTGGTCTCTGTTCAACTTAGTAAACAAAAGTCTGAATTGTGGAAATGGCTTGAGCAGTTTAATTTGCCTGTGAAAAAAAATTGGAATAATTTGTGCTTATTCTTTTAAACTTCATTCATGATCTCTGTGTGAAGAAAAATGTTTTGAAATTTCTTGTCCGGTAGTTATGTTGTTTGGTGGAAACTGCGAAATACACACAGGATCACATATCTGGGATAATTTTATTTAGGTCTCAGAAAATGTTCTAATTATTAAAATGAAAGGGTCTTTGAACCTAATTAGGGTGTGGCAATTGAGAACTCCTTACAAAACAAATCATTACAGCTTTGATGAAAGTTGGCTCTTTTCACATAAAGCATAAGACAGCCTGTTCAAAACATTTATTTAATTGGCTCATAGATGACCTTCTTAAAAGTGTTATATACATAACTGTGGAAAAGATAAAGAAGGGACCTGCAGCAGAAGAGGGAGGTGTGAGGGGTGGGGGAGGATAGGGAAAGATACAATTTTAGTTTCAGTGTTGGAAGAGAGGGCTTGGCAGATAAAAATCTTCCTACTTGCAAGGAGGGGGGACCTGACATGAGTAGTTTCAAAGCTGGTATCGAGTGTGACATCAGATGATCCTAGCTTGACTCCAAAAGGTGGGCAGGGCTATACTCTCTTGGCAGACATGTTTTCATAGCAAGGTATGCTGAAAAGAGACTGGTCAGACAGCCTCTCTGACCACTGCAACTTCCTTCCACATTTCCATACTTTACTCTATCCATCGGTTACACCACATTAAACAAAGCAAGGATTATGTCATTTTATTGTTTCGTTGTGCAATGTGCATGACATGAAAAACGCCTACAGGTACTTCAGGAAATGGAGATCCAAAGAACATCTTTCATGCAGTGGAGGGGGAGGGAGATGCCCCCACTGTTTTCAACAGTAAAAAGGCAGTTCTCTGTTTCATGTCCAGTTGCAAAATATTTGGTTTGCTGCTATTATAGTCTGTCACTTAAAATAATAGCATTTTTGCAGGTATAAATTACCCAGGATCAGTGACTTCTCAATTCTGTTAAGTTGTAGTTTTCAGGAAATTGGGTGCAGAAATGCTGTTAGGGCTCAAGCTTGGACTCATGCCCAGGTACTACTCCATATTGTGGGCATTACAAGACCCCCACCTGTCCCCAAACCATTTCATTTTCTAGGGAAAATCCAGAGAAGTGATTTCCAAAGCAGAAATTATTATAATAACATATGGCTTTTTGCTGTGAAATTATTTAATGTTTGAAATACAATTTTTGTGGTATATTGGTTATCCTATCCAACAAAAGTCAGGCAAAATTCAGGCAAGGCATATTGCAAATAGGGTTTGACAATGTTTAAGTGAAAATACCTGTTGTAAGGTGTTGATTGACATTTTTAGTGTTGAAAGCAGCAGTCCAGAAACTTCTTAGAGGGAAAGCCTCTTGCATTTCCCACCATTCTGTGGTCCTCTTGTGAGCCATGAATGGGAGTCATGAACGGGTTTGTATGGATCCCCTGTATTATAATGAATTATTACTAAGTTTACCAAGGAACTTTCATCTTCATGCTGTAATGCAGAACATGACTCACTAGGCCAGGCAAATTTGACTTAAACTAGTTTTAGACTCCTAGTTACAATCCATACCAGTGAAGTCATATTACTGTACAACAGTGTTGTTACTCAACTTCATATTGAGATTCTGGCAGTGCAAATCCAAACATATTTTTCCACTTATACACAGCAGCAAATCAGCAATAATTTGCTTCAAAGAAGCATTTCTTATCTGACTTGGGGAGAAATTAGAGTAATTTTCTTTCTAGAGATATTGTCAGAAAAACAAGTGTTGTGCCTTTCAGTTCTTGCATTCAACTTACATTTTGGAAGAAATGATTGATTGATTGAAATTTATTCAGCCAGTCATAAAATACAATGGAAATGAGTTAAAAAAAAAAAAGAGCTCACCTGTTAATTAGATGAAGTGTTGCACTTATGTGTAAACGTTACCAAATTTGAAGTGGTACAGTCCAGGTGGCACTGTTCTGTATGTTACTTTAAATTTTCTTGTAGGATTTTAATTGTGAAGATCTTTTCAAAAGTTGAAATAGTTGTGGGGCTGAGATAAGTACAACTCTTTATTTTTTTTTTTTTTTTATTTTTAGTTTGATTCGATGTTTTCAAGGTGTTTTATTGAATTACTGTACAAGAAAAAAATATAATCATGCAAAAAAAAAAAAAAAAAAAAAAAATCTCAGGTTGTGTAAATTTACTTAACAGGCATGAATGTCAATGAATGTTACAGTCATAAGTATTTCACATGTCTACAGAACTATCCGATGAAAACTGAATTAATGTTTCATTTACATCTGCTTTTGCAAACTATTGATGCATTTTGATGCTTACGAATGGATTTATGTATTAAACAATTACAAGCATGAAAATAACCACGGCTGAATTTTTACAAGAATTATTAGCATTGATTGTCAATCATTGCTTTGTTGACTGTCTGTTATGCTATGACTCACAAGACTAATATTTGTTGAGATGGATTGTGTTTGTGTATGCTTGCCTGTTGTTTGAAAGACTAGAATTAATATATAATATAGTAAACGTATTGGTCCCTTTTGGTTTCACCAAGTGAAAGCTACAGAGTCACGTAATGATGACCTTTTCAAGAGGATGGTAGCTTTGTAGTGACTGTTAGAATCAAGATGTCTGTTTAGTACTCTCTTGATCATGCAACATCACTGTAGGGTGTGCACTTAAGATGCATGAGAAGTCTAATCTGTAGGGCCGTGCAGAGTCACGTGGGTCAGCTGGTTACTGCTAGGCAACAAAGTGCCTGGAGGGCAAACAAACCATTGCAATTAAAGTGAAAATGCAGTCACCCCAATCAGAGTTACTATGCCCCATCACTCTAGTTCATGAATGACCTATTTTGATCATGTGACAGTATTTTTGTTAGTGAATTGTGAAATTCAAGGAGAATTTCTCCTTGCCTTACCTATTGTTTTTAATAGTTATGTTCAAAACATATTCAGAGGTGCTTGTAATGCAATAAGAGGAGATTTGCAAGAGTTTGCTGATTTTTCCAAGCAAATTTTGGGACGACTGCCTATTACCTTTAAGTACTCATATGCATAATCCTTGAGCACAAGAATTATTCAGTGAACAGCGTAGTATGCAATGTGATGTGTACTTTGAACATAGCGGCCATATTGTCTTGTGTTTGCTTGCCCTCCGTTACATCCAGTGCATCCCTGAATTTGAACTTCTGGCCTTAGGTGAAAGCTTGCTATAATTTTGTTGATCAGCAAGCATGGACAATTATACCGTTTGCATCAATTTTCTAAGGAGAAGTATGTGCTACTTATAATACCAGGCAAAAACACTATTTGCTTCACTGATAACACCCTGAATGAGCAGAACAGAAGTGAATTGTTAGTGTATTGAGAGTGGTAGCTCTATGATATGCTCACACCATCCATTACGTGTTAAAAGGCTTCACTGATTCCCACAGACCATAGGTCCATCTTTGCTGGTAATAACCGGTGGTACTTGAAATATCAAAAGCTCTTGAACCACAATTTTGATAAGTCAAGCCTTTTAAAGACAGGCCAGAAATACTTGGTCTGTGGTACTTGATATATGTCTTCTGTGTTTAGTTATTTTCAAAGGGACATATGGAGTACCTTCATAAGGTATTAAGACCTTACCCATATCTCTAAGTTATTAAATCATTAAATAATTGAAAAAGGGGCTTGTAAGTTTTAAGGGTAATGGTGTTAAAACTGGTTGAGGCTGTTTGGCCAAAAAACAGATTATCAAGGGGCATTTTATTTGAGTAAGGGAACATTAAAAGATGAATTCCTGTCTTGTTTTAATCTCATACATTGGT
Organism: Holothuria glaberrima; assembly: GCA_009936505.3. Classification (NCBI taxonomy): domain Eukaryota; kingdom Metazoa; phylum Echinodermata; class Holothuroidea; order Aspidochirotida; family Holothuriidae; genus Holothuria; species Holothuria glaberrima. The sequence goes on from WURT03049446.1 coordinate 9,209, forward strand.
TGAAAGTTTACTGCATCAGATGTATTTCCAGGATGTAATTGTGACACAAATGTGACAGTGGGGGAGGGGGTATTCATCATCAACAGTGGAATGCTGGGGTGGCAGATGTATGTGCCTTTGTATGTAGTTTGAGATTAAGTTGGTGTATATTTTTTTTTTTTTTTTTTTTTTTGAGATTTACTAAAGAGGTAAGGTAGTTATTTCCCTTCAAGAAAGATACCCTATCTTTCTGTGAGTTGGCCGGGTTTAAGGTTACTTTAATGCACAAGGGTTGGCAGTGATGCTGGTTTAATAGGGAGAGAGAGGGGCTTCGGTTCAGTTAGGAGAGGGAGGGGGCCTCATTAAGGAAGAAGAGAGATGGGAGCAGTAGGGTATTGACTGTACGGGAGTTGCTTTCTTTATTGTGAGTGATAATTTTTGAAGACCGAAAGATTACATTCTAATGTAAAGTCATGCAAATTGGAAGGTAAAACAAGGTATGATTTTAGAGTAAAATTTGGCAAGAAATCTAGATTTCTTGGTATTCCTGAGTTGCTCATGTGACCATTCATCGATTCAAATAGACAATATGATAGGTGAGGTTAGAGGGTGAAGTACTCTTCAGAAGACAAGCTACTCGCAAGATGGAGCAAAGCCTTTCTGTGACTGTTTAAGTGTGTGGCAAAATAATCTCGAGTTCATAAATATGAGCAGTGTGTCTGTTCACCAAATTTTGTGAGGGAAAGGCATTCCGTCCCCTTACCTAACATATTGGGAGAGGGTCATGTCTAACTTCATCCCACCATGATTGCTGATGACATAGCCTGCATCACATTTTTGCTAGCAAGATTTAATCATCTGCAATGCCAATGGGGAATTCCTGCAAGGAAGATACGTGATGTACTTAGCCAAGTTTTCCTTAAGAAGATTTACTCTATCTTCAGGTTTCATGATGACAATTTTCCAACATAAAAAGATGAGGAAGATAAAGCTTTTACCTGTAAGCTCAAATTGAAGTGCTGGAGAAACAAATTTAAGTATCATGGCCATTAATAATTTCTTGTGACTACTTCTGTCTGATCTGTCACATACGATCTTTCCTGTGTAGTCTGTCACATTGATCACTAGTGCTTGGTTTGTCACATGTGATCACTCCTGTATAGTCTATCAAATTGCTCACTGGTGCGTGATTTATTATTACAGGTGATCGCTCCGGTAAAGTCTATCACATTGATCACTGGTGTGTGATCTGTCACATGTGATCATTGATCACTTGTACATGATCTGTCACATGTGATCACTCCTGTGTAGTCTCACACTGATCACTTGTGCATGATTTGTCACATGTGATCACTCCTGCATAGTGAGTCACATTGATCACTGGTGCATGATCTGTCACATGTGATCACTCCTGTGTAGTCTCACACTGATCACTTGTGCATGATTTGTCACATGTGATCACTCCTGCATAGTGAGTCACATTGATCACTGGTGCATGATCTGTCACATGTGATCACTCCTGGGTAGTCTGTCACACTGATCACTTGTGCGTAATATGTCACATATCATCACTCCTATGTGATCTCTCACAGCTAGATGCAGTGCCAAGCAGAATTGAAACTGGAATGGATTTCCAATCACCCTAAAATTTCTTGGTTGCAACTTTTTCCATCAATGTTTGTGTAACAACTTGACTCCACACAGGAGCATGATGCCATTAGAACTACTGAGGCATTAAGATCATACGTTATTCATTTCTGTTGCTCTCTCTCTCTCCGTTTTTTCTGTGAAATCTTTTTATATCCTGACATTTGGATCTGCCTCAAGAAATGTCACTTTTCATTAGGCGTGCAGACATGTCATGTGACAGCTAGCAATTATTGTTAATCATTGTCATCCTGAAAAGGCATTTGCGATTCTATTTCAATAATTAGACTATGACAGTCATCAGAAGGCCTCCAGTTCTCACAGTTTTAATAAGCTGCATTGTCAACCCGTAGTTGTCTGTCTGACTTCTGTAATAGACTATTGTTGTTGTTGTCACTAAAACAATTGTTTTTCATATTTTCCTAACATTTTTGTACGAGTAGTTTAATAGCAGTTATAATGTAAAGCTTTGAAAATGGCAAATAACCTTATGTAATAGACAAATTTCAGACTTTTAACTCATTGTCTGCAAAAAAGATAATGTTACAATTAAATGGATTAAAATTAGGAAAAAAGTGTTAAAAATTAACAAAGGGCATATTATATTGAAGCCATAATATGTTTTACTAATGATTTGCATCAGTGATAAAAATTATTGATTCTTTAAGTTAAATGTTAAAGAAAACATTAGGAATGGTCATAGTAGTGTACAATATTTATCCTTAATCATCTGATTTTTTAAGTGACAGATATTGTTCAAAAGTAAATCATTTGGGAAATAATGTACGGTTTTTACCTTTACCCAGACTCAACAATAAAAATCTCGCTGATATTATGGGTGTTAATTATGTGTAAAATATAATGGCTACAAGTTACAACTAAAAATAATTTAGGAGCCCCCTCCCTCAACTGAAATGCCTTTGAGCATACCAGCCAGCCAGCCCGCCAACTTCCAAGATCTCAGAATTTTCTCTGTATGTAGTAAACTGCAGCTTACCCGACCACAGGGAGTCTATGGTTGGGGGTATCTTTCCTCTTTACTGTTTCATCTCTCGATACTTTTAACAATTGGTGTACCAGGAACAGTCATTTATATCATAGGATGCTTAAGTATTCTTTTAAGTATTCTTTTAACTATCAGTGCTATCACCCCTTTGCTCAAGCTAATCACAATGGATATCAGCACATTTCTTTCAAAAATATTATGAAATTTATGTGCAATCAAAAATTTTTCAAAACATTTTCTGTTTTCTTAAGGGGAGAGAAGAGTGGTTGTGGCAGATATTTTTGACCACATCCTTACACCATGTGTTGACTGTGGGTGGCCCTGTAGAAAGATCCAACTGACAATGTAAATAAACAATGCAGTATTAATTTCTAAAAGACTTTTTCTCATAATGCATCCAGATACCGAAATCAAGTTTTCTTCAAGACTGCTTTCTGCACCTGTGTACATCATTCATTCTTCTACAAATCTGATGTAATCCTCGAAAAACTCTCTTACAAATTATCTCTTGAGATCAGCTGCACATTACATCACTGCTCTTACACATTTCATGACAAATATGGAATAACAAGAACAGATCAATATTGAATTTTAATAATGCATTTACCAAAGGATACGGTCAGTTTCAGACAGTCATCACAAACATAAATTTTACCCCCAAATGTTTCATTTTGTGCTCACATCTCTGAAAGTTGCTCCTTTCCTGTCAGAGTTGCATGAAAATTTATCGTTAAACTTAACATTTCTCATGATTTCAAATTTATCCTCTGTTTGCAGGAGGAGAGTAAACAGGCTCAATTTTTAGCTCTTGCCATCGTTTACTTCATCTCTGTCCTGATGGTGGCCCGTTACCGGGACGTCCTGGATTCAGAGAGCACGACTTCTTCATCTAGGCGGAGTTCTTTTAGGCAGACACCACTGGTTGAACGAAACCAACAACCAAAGCAGAAACAAGAAGAACCAGAAAACCAGGGTACTCAGACAGACTTCCCATCTGCATCCACCTCTGAGGTCACAGAGGAGGAGAAGGATGTGAAAGAAGAGGCAGTGAAGGAGGAGGCAGATGAGAAAGAAGATGAAGAAACAACTGAAGGAGGTAGGTTTTATTTTGTTAATTTCACTTTTAGAATTCCATTATTTATGAAGAAATGTTTACCCAAGAGTATTGTGAAGAATCTGAAGAAAAAGAAGCAGTTTATTACGAGGTAGGTCTACCAAAATTGTCCATTTATTTTTTTCGAAAAAATGTGTAAATTATTCAGAAAAGTGTGAAGAATCTGAAAAAGGCAATGTTTATTACCAAGTGGATCTACCAAAGAGAAAAAAAAAGAAAAAAGGGGGAGGGTCAGAAATGGTGGGGGAGGTTGGAGATGTAGAGAAGGAAGGAAATGACATCTTTCATTTAGTGATGACTTGTAAAATAACTTCCCATTTAATCTGAAAATTTAATTTTATTTAGATAATGTTAATTGCTAATTTTGTGGATTGTTGCATTCTTGTTTGAAAAGACTTATAAAAGTTTACACACTTGTAACCCATAACTTCATGGTTCATCAGTTCATTTGAAGTACAATTACTACTTGATCATTGTCAAAACAAAATCGTCTAGCCAATGCAGAAAACTTCGAGAAACTTGCCTTACTGTGGTAACAAACATTAGATTTCTGCCTCTGAAGCTCATTTGCATTCAGTCTCTTGTTTATATAAAAGGGGAAAATTGTTTTCTTTTTACTCAGTTTAATAGTTATTCCCAGTTTTCTACTATGTGGCCTAAGAGTATTGGCAGTTTCAACCTATGAACTATTTCATTTTATGTTAACCCCTTCTTAAGGGCTTAATAGTCTTGAATGATGTTGCTAGGCGACTGAATTCAAATCAAGACCACTGAATTTAAATATAAAGGAATCCTTGGTAACCAGATCAATAGCATATCATTGATAATGGTAACAATTCAGTTAGTTGAAATGTATTAATAGCATAAATGAAATTTCTATTGCATCTCCTGTTTGGCAAGTGTGTGGGTTTCAATCCCTCCCAAGGTACCTGCATTTTTCTCTCGGTGCTGTGGTTGCTACCACTTGGGGCAAAAACATGTCATAAAATTGGTTACCCAGCCAAGCAAACTGAAGCATTTTCTTGTGTGGATGAGTGAACTAGCTGACTTGTTTTTCAGATGATTTTAATTATAAGAGACAAACAGGTGAGTTATCCCAACTTCACAACTTGAAGAAGTAACCTATTCCTTTAGTGTAGAGGAGAGGAGGGGGGGGGGGGGCGGGTTGTGAGCTGAGAAAATCCTTACTACTTAATGAGTCTGGTCTCAGCTCATCTTGAGGTGGTTTGTTCTGCCCAGCTGTGATAGGTTTTACCTCTCTTGTATGATTTAGATGGACCAAAGGAAGGAGAGGACACAGATGAGACAGAGGCAGAAGAGACCCCAGAGAAGAAGACAGCAGATGTGGAGGAAGAGAAAGATGAAGGCAGGAAGGATCTTGATAATGAAGTAGACACCATCCCAGAGAAAGAAAATGCAGTATCCCCACAGACAGAAGAGAGGAAGGCTGATGAAGAGGTGGAGGGTGATTCCAAAGAGGAGGTGGCAGGAAAAGATGATGACAGTGGGGGTAAAGAGAAGGATGAAGAAGCTGCTGATGATGCTGCCACTGATGAGAAGGAAGATGGAGATGAGACGGAGAAGACAGAAGATAGGGAAGAGGGAGCAAAAGATGAAGGAACTGAAAAGGATGGTAAAGTAGAGACTGGTGAGTAGAAATCATGAAAAAGTTGTCAAAAGAAAGTAAGAAAGAAAGAAAAAAGCAGGCAAAATCATGAAACATTGATATTGCATGAAGCTACCACCATTGTTACATCTTTTTTTTTCTTATTTGCAGAAGAAGAAACTCCAGGTGAAGACACAAACACCCCTGAAACTAGCAAAAGTGTACCAGAGGGGGGAGCAGAAACTGCCCCACAAGAGAATGGAGTGAAAGAAGATGCACAGAGTGAGAACAAAGAGACAGAAGAGAGCTCAGCTAGTGGAGAGAGTGGATTAGAACCTCAAGGAACAGCATCTATTTCATCAATTGTTTTAGGTGGGAAATAATGAAATAAAAGATAACTAGATAGAAATATAAAGTAGCACCCAGTTGTAGCATACTTACCATGTGGAGCAGAGTGTGTTGTGCTGTTTTGCGGTAAAGAGTGTGAGATCAAGGTCACCTGAGTTGGGTGGGTTTTATTATGATACTTCTGCCTAGCATCCATTTAGTGTGGCTTGCTATCAAAATCAATTCACCAGTTTGCAAAGTCTGTTGAGCTGCAGACTGAAGTGACTGTGGTGGATCAATTAATGTGCTGAATTTGTTTCTCTGTGGCCCTTATATTCCAATTTAAAGGCCAATTTTTATAATTAAAAAAATTCTGTGGGAGCTCTATGGGTAAGTTGATCTAGGTAGTAACATTGAAAACACTGAGGCTGTAGCACTAAAGAATTATGTGATTCGTTTCTAAGCTGGGTTAAGAACAGGTTTATCGTCAAAGAATAATTTACAGTTTACCCCTGTGGACTTTGTAAAGTGAAGAAATCTTTACTTTTAGTTAAATATTGAATTAGAAACCATGTGATGGGCAGTTGTAATTGAAAAGCTCTCATAGTCTCTCCCTCCCTCCTTTTTTTAGGGCGGGGGGTTGTCTAGTGAATTTGTGCCATAAAATAAGTACCCCAGTTGGCCTGGGTTTTAGGTGTGTTAGAATCTATGTTATATATATTCCATGTAATTACTGAATGAAATATCATTCATGGGGAGGAGGAATTACCCAACACAAAGTAAGATGCCATTGAGATGATTTTCCTGTCAACCTTCTAAGGTCCCCCCCCCCAGGTGCTGATCCAGGTGGAGCTCAAGTACTACCCCTCCGAAAAACAGTATTGCCCAGTTTCGCTGTTCATGAAATGCTTAAAATTTTATTGGTCTTGGTTTTTTTCATACAAAGCCCCATTTCTCAAACTTTTCATGGGAACCCCCTTCCCTTACCTGGACCCTTCTTACTAATGAGAGCTAAAATGTGATTGTTGTAATGATTCTTAGTCAACTGCCTTGGAAATCTTTAACTACAAACATGTTAAAGGGAAATATCAGCTCTATTTTACAGAAAATTTCATAGTTTTTAATCCAGTATTTATAGGTACAGAGTGATAGAAAATTCAAAATAAGGTAGTAATGTAGCTTTGTTTTCAAGATATAGGCCCTCACAGGAAGAAATTGAGTTATTTGTTGCACAAAAATAATTTTTGTAACCCAAACTTTCAAAAATTCAAATGATGCAACATCCATTACTGTTGTAATGCATAATATTTTGAGGAGATAAAGCTATTGCTAGAGATTATTGGTGAGACTGAATGGTTCAATAATGATGAAAGGTATTTTTTTTGTATGCTATGTTGGTGCATTTTAAATGCAATATTTCTCTTTAATTTAATATATGTCTGAACAGAGCAACAGCCAGCTGCAACTTGGCCGTGGACCAGCAAGGAAGGCCAAGGAGACCAAGCATCATCCGGTACTCAGGCATCTGCAGATAAAGCCCCAACAGAACAGCTCCCTCAGTCTATCTATCCACAAGCTATAACAGAAAAGTCCAGGCCTGTGAATCTGGACTTAACACAAGTGGAAGCACCCAATGGGGAAGGGGCTGTAGCAGGTAGAACTGTGGAAGAAAAAGTGACGAAAGCCTTGGAGACAGCAGCCCCTCTCTTGAGGGAGATATTCATGGACTTTGCTCCATTCCTGTCGAAGACTCTGCTTGGAAGCCATGGACAGGAGTTGTTGATTGAAGGTGAGAGGAGGCTTGTTATTAGAATTAAAAACATCTAGGTGATTGGTTTAAAGCAATGGTGTACTTCAGTTGGGTTGCCATCTAATGATGGGAAGCAGGAAATATCAGGTAGTTTCTAGGAACTTTCCAAGGAATGGTAGAAATTAAAAAAAAAAAAGAAAAAAACTTTGCAAAAATCTTAGAGAAGAAAAGTAACCATGAACTAGAGACGGGATGGGGATGGGGAAGGAGAGAGAGAGAGAGAGAAATTTTCTCTCTGTCACTGAAGTTAGGCTTTTGTGGCTTCAGTGTTTGTTAAGTAAATTTTAGATATTTTCCCTCTTCATTGCAATACTAGTTGTATCACTGCTCAACATTCTCTACATTTTGGTTGGCCTGTGTTTTCATTTTTTAACATTTTCCACATATCTAGGTCTGATTACGATGAAATCATCCAACTCAGTGGTAGAGTTAGTGATGATGCTGTGTTCACAAGAATGGCAGAATTCAATCCAAAAACATGCTGGCCTTGCTTTCATTGAACTCATCAATGAGGGCAGGCTTCATTCCCATGCCACGAGAGATCACCTTCTTAGAGTCGCCAATGAAGCAGAGTTTATTCTGAGCCGCCACAGGGCAGAAGATGTCTTGAAGCATGCAGAATTTGAGGTAATTTTACAAGAATTTTAAAATATTTGTCAAAATGTCTAAGTTTGAAGTGGTGGGAAAATCTGGAAATATCTTTGGGAATGGTAGGTTCATGTTTGAGAAAAAATAGAAAAGTTTTTTTTATTGATAAGCTAATTTTTGTATTTGCTGTGGCAAAGTTGAAAAAGGTGATGGTGTTTGAAGTGTTGAAGCTTAGCAACGGGGAGGTTTGAGGTTCAATCCCCCTGCTTGGTCAAAGTAAGGTGTGTTATTCATCCAAGATAAACTTGTTTTTTCCATCTAACCACAAATGTGAAACAAGACTAACAGTATTTAAAATTGGTCTTTATGTGTATTGGTTAATCAGTTACAGTTTTTGTTTAGTTTTTGTATTTGACACATTTTGAAGATTTTTTTTAAATCGGCAGTTTTAGTTTTCATTATGAATTCAACTCTTTTCATTTTGCTGAATTTCTTAACCTCACAACCTCATCCTCGCCATCAACCATTTTGTTTCATTACTGAAGAATTGGGTAAAAATACTCCATCCTGCCCAGCTAGGACTCTTTCAGTTCTGTCATTGATGAACATTGGTACAATAACTGTCATATTGATCCCAGTGTGTTCAAAGGATCGCAAGACAAGACATGTATACTATGGATATCCATAATTTCTTGAAACAAGATTCAGTTTTACAGTTGTCAGTTCGCTGTTTAAATCTACTAGATATGGGAATTACATTATAGATATCCTATATACATATTTGATAGGGACACCAAACAGAAATATTTTAAATTCACTGAGAATCAGGAAAAAATGTTGACCAGTTGATCAAGTTCAACAGACTGTACACCCAAGGCTGAAATTTAGCACTCGTCCTATTGTCTGTGACAGGTAAAAATTGCATCGGACAACCACATTCTCTCTTTGAGCTTGTCCGATGGACAAGTAGATTCTGTTTGTGATTAAATAGTTCCCTACATCAGCAAGAAAGTATGTCATAAAAATCCCCTTAAAAGTGGCATTCAGACAATGGTATGGACTACTATTCCTCATTGTACCATGGAAAAAATGGGGAAAATGCAGAATTTATAATAAATGTATTCTATGGCAGAGACAGGAAATACAATTGTTAATCTCTTGTTTGTCACTCTCATTCGGACTTGTAACCAAAAATATTTCAGACAACCTAAATTTGGCTTCAGGTTGTCTGAAGGGTAACCTGAAAATTTCCTTAAAAATCAGGCCTGACACCCCTAATATATATATGTCATTAATCAGTTTGCCAGATAGCCTTTGAATATCCTCACTGATGGATACAAGCATACCTTCAATTCGTTGTCCTTTTCATAGTGTTTTTTCTTTTTCTTTTTGTCGTTTTCCTTGTAGTCTATGTGTGCCCAGTCAGGACTGGAGAGCAGAGACGAGGAGAAGATGTGTGATCATCTGATTACAGCTGCCCGACGCAGAGATCACATCTTTGCCAGTCAATTGTTACAGAAGATTCTGTCCATTCTGACAAACAAACATGGTGCCTGGGGTGATGTTGCTGAAAGGTTAGTCTTGGTTCAAGGAAATTAAGAAAAATAAGGGAAAAATGTGGAATTTTTGTGTGGCCTTGAAAGTCTATGAATTTTGGGTTTTTGTGTTGAACATTTAATACTTTAGATCATATTGGTACATATGTCTGCAGGGTGTAAATGTTCATAAATGTTAACATGAAAAAAAAATGCATTCCTATGTACACATTCTAACTGGCTTACCAGGGCCAGGAAATGTCATAGGTCTTTTACAATTTCTAGGCCTGGAACAGAAACAGGAAATTTTGTGAAAAATGACAGAAGTAGTGGAAAAGTCATGATATTGTGGCAAATGTGACAGAAGTCCTGGAAAATTCATGAAATTTTGTCAAAAATGACAGTGTCATGGAAAAGTTAGGAATTTTTTTCAAAAGTGATAAGAAGTCATGGAACCACATGAAATTTTGTCAAAAGTGATGGAAAAGTTATGAAATTTATAAAAAGTGTGAAAGAAGTCATGGAAAGTCATGAGATTTGTCAAAAGTGACAGAAGTTGTGGAAAAGTCATGGAATTTTTTGAAAAGTGAAAGAAGTCTTGGAAAGTTTTGAAAGTTTGTCAAAAGTGGTACAAGTTGTGGAAAACTCACCAAACTTTGTCAAAATTGACAGAAATCGTTGAAAGTCATGAAGTTTTGTCAAAAGTGATAGAAGTCATAGAAAAGTTGTGAAATTTGGTCAAAAGTGATAGAAGTCTTGGAAGAGACTTGGAACTTTGGGATGATTATGCAACTTATTTAAATGCTATATTTTATCCCAAATGTAAAAGCATTTTGGACTGTTTTTAATTTAGTGATGAAAAGGTCATGAAATTTCATTGCTGTTAAGGTGCCTGAACCCTGTATAATTTTCTCAGTGTATTTACTTTATACCTGTAGATTGAGCAACAGTGAGTGGGTTGTGTGGTAATACAACATTAGTATGTATACGTATACATGGCCATCAGAAATAAATCCTCCTGAAGGGCAAACAGTTTTTCTTCCCTTGATAAGTACTTTCTTGTGAATAGAGAAAAGGTAATCTTGGTTTTGAAGAAGTCTTTCAATTTTGTCTTTTTATAAAAGTTTTGAAAGCATGTGAAGAGGGCTGGAGAAAATGTTTATTTTCAAGTCCAGTTTTCCCTAAGTTTTGATATTTTTCATGAGTAAAGATACCAAATTTCCCTTTAACTGCCAAACTTTCCTTTCAGATATTAAAATTCTTGGTGAGGAGCTTTCCAGATCCTGGAATTATGCTACCCTTTTATGTGAAAAGGGGAAATAACTAGATAATAAAATTTCCTTTAGGTTGTGAAGTGATGAAATTTACTCAACATTTTCTGGGTAAAAGCAAAGAAAAAAGTATTATTCTGGAGTATTTTTGTGTTTGCTATTAACCAATTGAAGAGAGGGGAAAAAGTGCACGGAAACAATGTCCCATATGTTTTAAATCTACAGATTTTTATCTTGAAATTATAATAATAACAATAACAATTAGTCTTATAAAGTGCAGAATCCAAAGTAAGAACAATGCTCAAAGCGTTTCACAGGTGCAGACAACAAGAAATTAGAAACATGAGATAAAACATAAGTTTTGAGAGACTGTTTAAATTGGTCAACAGAATCCAGGGCCTTGATGTTCATAGTAAGCGAATCCTATAAACAGGGTGCGACGCGGTAGAATGTTCGATCCCAAAAAGATTTTGTACCCGAGGGAGGAACAGTTAACTGGAATAGGTCACAGATTCTTGAGGATCTGTTCCTAGGTGCACGATGCAAAATCTCTCAGATAGGCAAGGGTACCAAGTTTATAACCTTTCTGGTTTATAACGATATAACCTGCTTGGGTCACAACTGAATTTAAGTGTGTCATTTAGCATCTGTTGTGTTTTCACCTGACAGACCCAAAGAATACTATAAAGTAGACCTGTGGGAAGACAACACCAGGCGTCACAGACGGCTGATACGTAATCCCCACGGCAGCACTCACCCAGAGGCAACATTGAAGGCAGCCATTGAACATGGTATGTTAGAGGTACAGAGTCACAAAAAGAGTCCAGGGGTAGTGTAAAAGTTTCATGGGGATCGGAGGTAGGCTGGAAGTTTATGTAATAAGTGAATGGTACCGACATGTAATTAAATTAATATACATTGAAAACGGAATTTTGCATGCCACAAGCAGTGACTTGAGAAGTTAAAAAAACAAGAGCTGAAAATTATTTTGTCAAAAAAGTAACGTTTTTCTGACCTTAGTTAATAAAAACAATATAGACTGGGTATTATAATTGTTGTACAAATAGAGATTGTCATAAATATAGTCAAAGGAATTGTGCTGCTTAAAGGCATCTGAAAAGATAAAGTAGTTTATAATGTATATTTTGTAATGCAAAGTTTGAAAGAAAAAATTGAAAAAAGTTTAAATACCACAGTTATGGAACTACTGATGATAATTTTGTGTGGCCATGACAGGATTTAAGAAAGGTGAAAAGTGCTGTGGGGTGTTTGTGGTGAGGGGCTTTGGTATGGTTGATACTCTGTTGTGTGGGTACCCAACTGAAAGTTGTGGATTACTGAAATAGGTGAACGTTTCCTTTCCTAAGCAAAGACTTTTCTTCAATTTGTATTTCATGATATCCAGGGGAACCTGATGATGTGGTAGAACAAGCTAAGCAAGCCCTACATGCCCAGCTCGCTTCTCGAAGGAAACTGGACACACCTACCACAGAGGCAGAGGAGGACGTCCTGAATGCTGATGACAAGGATTCTGAGATGGAGAGCGAAATGGAAGGTAGGAGAGGCAGAAAAACTCCTTTTGCTTTTATCTTCTTGCATCTTATTTTGTCTTCATTTTAAGAATGAGATGAAGTAATTAATACTGTCCTTTTTTTCACCTTTGGTAATCACCTTTTTCTTGTACAACCAGGACTTAGGTATTCTTAAATGTGTATTAATTATGCAATATGGACTGTTTAAAGACAAAGATGAGATGTGAGTTTGGTCTCTCAGGAACGGTTTGTCGGGACTGGAAAGTGATTGGTGGAAAGAGTAAATGTTAACAAAATGTATGACTGGAGAGAGGGACGCTTTGGATAGTTCTTGTGTTATCATTTGATTGTTCACAAGTTCATTTCAAAGAATGAATGTAATTTTTATTTACCAAGAGGAATTCATTTTGGAGCTATAGGTTGTATGCATAAGAATCCTCCACAGTATACACCATTTGGCAGATTAGCTGACAGATGAGAGATAATTTAATGAGGATAAAAAAGAAATTGTGACACTGTGCAATACCCATCAACATTGTTCTTGTGTATTTAATGAGTTATGACAGAAATGATTAAAAAGGATCAGAAAGGATTTTGAAGTGGCATATTTTGAAACCTGTTAAAGATGTGAACAATACTTCTAGCAGAAGTTTTAAGTGGTGAGCTCAGTCTGTATCTGTGAAGGAAACAGCTCTTTTATTTACATGTCCTTGTACCTTAAAGAAAGTAAGTTTGATGGTAACTTTTTTACCCAAAAACTGGATTAAAATTAAGAAATTTTGATGAAAATTTTTTGAACAGGTGAAAGTACCCCTGTCAAACATGAAGGTAATGTGTAGTTCTGTTTTTATTTCCAAGCAACAAATAAAAAGCTTTAAATTGCATTGTAGCTGCTTAGTGAAGGGAATGTCAGTCATTTGGTGTAACTTTGCATTGACCAAAATAAAATAAGGAAAAATAAAATATAAAATAAAAATCAAAAAAAAAAAATGAGGAAGAAGAGCTTGCTGGTGCTTCTGATGGCTTTTTCATTTTGTGGAACTAAATGTATCAACTCCAATATTTATGCCTCGTAGTATTTTCCTTTAAAAAAATCATTTAGCTATGTAGCTTCATAAAAGCTTCTCCTTTAGCCTTTTAGCGTACCATGCATTACTACAGAGTGTAAATATGTAGTATACTTGAAAGGGACCAATATTAAAATGAGATACCAAAAAATACAAAAAATTACAAAAATTTATAAAAAAAAGAAATAAAGAAGTAGTGGAAGTTTTTCATCTCTTTATGTGGTTTCAAAAAATGAAGAAGGGCAGGAGTGTTCCCCTGTCAGAGAAGTGATAATGTGCTGGTTTCATGGGAGAAGAAGCTAGTTAAGGCGATTGGTAGATTGGGTTTGAGCTACACAACTACAGTCTCCCCAAAAGTAATGGTGGTAAGCCCAAAGGTATAACCGGGGTTACCAAACACTCGATGTATTTATAAGAGTAATGTGGGTTGGCTTGTGAAATTTTTGATGGGGTCGAGAGTGTTCCCATTAGATAAGTGGTTGAGTAATTGTGTGTAAGGTTGACCAGGCTAGTGTTTTTTTATGGAAATGTGCTGCTCATTTTAATCCCTTACGTCTGAACCTAGTATGGAGAAGGGTTAGAATGTTTGCCAAAATAGTAAAAACTGGTTGTTAAAGGTAAAATTGTGTTGTTGCCTGAGAGTTAATAGCAATTTGAAATACACCCAGACATGATAGATTAAACATGTAAGTGAGTGTCCACAACACCGTTAATACCCTTCCTGCTCATTGTGAATAACAGATTATCAAGAAATTCTAAAAATGTTGAAAGTGGGTAATTTTTATTCAGAGCCATAAAATTAGGACCTTTGATTTGGAAAATGCAACAACTCTCGAAAAGTAATTTTTGTTTTGAAATCAAATAGCAAACATTTGAGAATTAAAGCTTATCTTTATATTTTAATTATTGTTTTTAAAATGATCAAGTATAAGGTATTAGTGGTTGGTATGGCCTACTTTCATTTACCTTGGAAGGGGGGGGGGAGGAGGTGCATTGTCTTTCATTTTATGTTTACATTAGTGTCCTATAGAGTAAAGATAAAATGTGGGAAAAACACTTTTTTTAGATCATGATTAGCTTGGCCAGTTATTCTCACCCCTTGTTGGTAGCTAGTAAAAATGGTGGATTTAAACTAATGAACTTTTGCACACTAACTGGAGAGTACTTTCTTTTAAATATACCTTTGCTTCACTTGTTACCTTTTTTGGTGAAGAATGGAATTCATATTAATATGATAAATTAATTTTTAGGCCAAAAATCAAACTTATTAGAAAGAAGGTTGCCCCATCTTCAATGAAATAATGAATAAATGTTGTTTTTGTGTCTAAATTAAAATATTTTTACACCATAAACTTCAGAAATTCATTAAAGAAGATTTTTAGCAGAAATGAATAGAACTAGAGAAGACAGGCTGATTTGACCAAAATTAATTTAATTCATGTGATTTAAAGCCATACAGTCATCACCCCGAAGTATATTTTAAGTGTGTGGTATCAAAATTCTCAGTTGGTGACTGCTGTTTGATTGACAGCAAAGTTTGAAAATTCAAAAGATGCACAGTAGCTCACATTCCACACAATGCAGACAGAGTGCTTGGATTACACATTATAACCATGTACAGCTCATCAGGATATGGCCTGAAGCAATAAAATAGGTTTGTGTCTGCACAATTAGGAGCCTCATACATTTATGGGAGGAGCTACAAGCTGCATAGTTGGGAGAATTGGAACTGTCTGGGATGACAAGATTTGCCCTTTAACTAAAAAACTGTGTGTCATTGGAATGATATGCAATGTGGACAAGTTTCAGTTAGAAATAATTCTTGCAAAATCTGTTAAAATTGGTTGCTGATGCTTTTCTTTCTTTTAGATAAATTTATCATTATTACAAATATCAGAAATTGATCACCCAAAATTTCATCCTGTTGTAATTTGAGACAGTTCATTAGGTACTACATTTAGGAAAGCTCATATCAAGCATTGTTGCACTGCTATTGTTGAACTGCCGTAATGAGTACTTTGTATGTCATGAATATTCATATCATGTGCCTTCTGTTATTAATATCATCTCTTTCTGTTAGTCTATATAAATTGTGAAGGATTTTTCTTGTGGTCAAAATTGATGAAAACAAAAAGTCCTTTTTAAACAAATACATATGAAAATTAAGGTTGCTCTCTCTTTCACGTGGGTACTGCTACAGCCCATTGCTCCATTGGCCTAATGGGCTGTAGTACCTCTGGGCTGTGAAACCAATAAGCTGTAGGACCAATGGGATGTGGTACCAATGGACTGTAGGACCAATGGGATGTGGTACCAATGGACTGTAGGACCAAT
>WURT03049446.1:25124-55948 GCA_009936505.3 Holothuria glaberrima
GTAGGACCAATGGGATGTGGTACCAATGGACTGTAGGACCAATGGGATGTGGTACCAATGGACTGTAGGACCAATGGGATGTGGTACCAATGGACTGTAGGACCAATGGGATGTGGTACCAATGGACTGTAGGACCAATGGGATGTAGTACCAATGGACTGTAGGACCAATGGGCTGTAGTGCCAATGGGATGTGGTACCAATGGACTGTAGGACCAATGGGCTGTAGTGCCAATGGGCTGTGGTACCAATGGGCTGTGTCACCAATGGTCTGTGGCACCAATGGGCTGTGGCACTAATGGGCTGTGGTACCAATGGGCTGTGGTACCAATGGGCTGTAGTACCAATGAGCTGTTGGACTTTGGAGCTGTACCTTTCACATTATGTGGTTCTATAGTCCATTAGTCCCACAGATCATTCTCTTAAACTAACTCCCATTGACTGAAGGACCAATGGGCTTTCAGGCCAAAATGAGCTATAGGACCAATGGACTGTTTTTCCAATTGGTTATACTATCAATGAACTTAAGAACTACAGCGTTGTTACCGTTTTGTGTTGTATCACATACTACAGGATTTGTGTCCAGCCATGAGAACTTGGAGGTTGTCAAATTTGTATGTTTCTGCTTAAATTTGGTCATTTTGCACCATGGTCTTGAAAAATGTTCTTACTGTTTTTGGATTTTATGACAAACTCTTTCCATTGTCAAATCAGACATGTTCTAAAAACCAAGATGATTATTCTCTGTTGTCAAAATACAGTCTATTTGAGAAAAAAAAATTGTATTCTTTAAAAACACATCCTTGATATTTTCTTCGAAAAAGTGTGCAAACTCTGATGTGGCGTAAGGTGGAAATGCCTCTTATGTGATATAAAAACAACATTTTCATTTCATCTCTTTTATATACGTATATACTTTTTACCTATCACATGATGTTTCATGTTTTCTTTTTTTTTATTCATCCTTCTCTATCAATTTTCGGCATCACCAAGGTGCTTAAATTATTTTTTGCAAAAATCGTTCAACTTATCATAATTAACTGATATAGTGTCATCTGCCTTTTTCTGTTTCAATAGTTTTGCTAGCACAGTTAGAAACACAAGATAGAGGTAAGAGGTCACTAAAGGGCTACCATAAGTGCTGCATATTCAGTAGTACATTTGCATAACTAAAACGTAGTTGTTATGCATTTTTTCACCATCTGCACAGCTAGAAGCTTAATATTTACATATCTTACTAGAGAAGGTGAAGGCTAAATATCTGTTGGGTTTTTATTTTTTGGAGGAGGGTGAAACAGGTGGTGTCAGGGATGCCTCATTTCCTGTGATTCAGTGAGCCAAAATTGGCATAATTTGTGGTTGACGAATGCCAAATATGTATTTGGTAAAATTTGGCCTACATGATTGCAGCAGTTATGCAAATCAAGACCTTGTTAAGGAACTTACAGACTTATGGCATCTTTTATGATAATCAAAGGTACTTTTTCATCTACTGATATTTTGGTGTGATTGGTGGAGTGCAGACCAAAACTTTTTCCACAGAATATCAAAGCAGTTGTTGGAGGTATCATGTAGTTAGAATAGAAAATAGCTGGTCAGTTTAAAAATGTCACAAACTGCCGAAAATTGTCTGGAACTGGTTTAAAACAAGCCAAAACCAGTTTTCCAAAATGCCATGTTTTGTAGTGTATTGACATTTGAAACTTTAATCTGGCAACCCTGCATGGTGGTATTGGTATGACACATAAGACATATTATGACTCTGTCTTCAACTTCAACATGTAGTTTTATAGCCAGGAAAGTTTTAACCTGTATCATGGAATGGATATGGGTTTGGGAGAAGATGGTGTTAGTTGCTGGGATGGGGATGTGTGGGAAGGGGGGGGGATAGGATGGGATCAAATTTTTAAGCGAGGTCAAAAGAAAGAAGAACAGCTTATTAGGTCCTTTGTGTTCCAGATTAAAAGAAAAATATGTTTGTCAAACTTGGAGATTGAAAAAGTTGACCTGCTTTGATATTCAGACAAGATTGCTGGTCATTTTTTGTCATGTTTATTTTACTTTCAGAAAATTTTAAGAAAAAATAAAAAAGAAAACGTAAATGGAAGAGGATGAAATTGGTTACTGGCAGAATGGGTTTCAACATCCCCCTAGGGTGGGTAAAGGAAATAAGGATATCGGAAAGGAAAGGTCTTTACAGTAGGAATGAGTATAAAATAATCACTTGCTTGAAGCAGTACCGCTAGATTCCATCTACCAATTTTGAACTAACTCACAGCCAATTCCTCCCTTTGGCTTCAGCCATGTTATATAAAAGCATGAAGCTTTTACCATGAGAGAAATCTTAAATTTCTTTCAGATTTCTTTCAGATTCTTATTGTAGATTTCTTTCGGATTCTTATTGTAGATAGAACTTTTGTGTATATCTTAGCTTAAATTTCCTTTTCATGGGCTAGTTTCCTTTTTGGTGAAGGGTGCTTTAGTGTGTGGTGGAAGGTTTAATTAACCACTGAAATGGCTTCCAACCAAACTGATTGGTGTTAATGGTATGTCTACTCGATAGGCCATCCCATTTTACATTGTCCTGGGTGTATGTGGTGTTCCTAGTAGTTCCTCAGTTCGAGCCTTTCTCACAAATTGTAGTCTATTATTGTGGTTTTTTTTCTGTCATATCTATAATGGATAAATACAGTTATCAATAACCCCTGTACAACAGGTGGCTGAAATCTGGGGCTGCTGTAAGTCCCATACTTCTGTACACTCTATATGCAAGTGTTCATATTAGGATGGGAGGTGGTAAGACGGCTGCAAACATCCTCTGGAAGAGGATAATCATATCAGGAAGGGGGTGGAAGAAGTCGTACTCCTTTTTACCAATCTTTTCCTTATCTACAGCCAGTTTAGCTGGATACATCTGTTAGGAATAAAAAACTTCAAGTACCTACCCCAACTTTAAGTGGAAAAGTCCCTTACAATTCTTTTGGAAAAGATGTCCCCATCTGATGTTATTTTCTTGTGCAGTGCAGTAACTGCTATTTTGCCAGAATTTTCTCTTTTTTTTTTTGATATGTATGTAAAAAAAACAAAATACATAAGGACCCTATATAGGCACCTCTATGATATTTTCGACCCAGCTACTGTATAAAATCCTTCCTACCCTACAGCTTACAACACCCAAACATATAATATTCACTGTATTTTTGCGTAGTCTTGACAGCTGTCTATTCCAGATGTAGGGTTTTTAACTCCCAGGTACATGCAAGGTTATTCATTAATAGAAGCTTTCCTTTCACATCTTTACTATAATAAGCCAAGCACCCCCCACCCCCAAAACAATAGAAAAAAGAAAAAAATATTTATCGTAGCCATTTGCATGATTTTATTGTTGGAGTTACCCTACCCTAACAAAGAATGTAAAATAGCTTAAATAGATAATTAACTATTTTAACATTTGAGGGAAAAATTATTTGTATCAAATTATGAAAATGAAGTTCACCTGTCATTTAGTGGTTGACTAATTTCTCAATTTAAATTATTAAAATGGACTGGTGATAAGAGGGAGAGGAAATACGTTACATTTTGTTTATATACACAATATGAAATTATTTCATTGCTTGTGCATGAAAACAAAGGTTGGAAGGACATCTTCCTTGGAAAAAGGTTTTTGATCATAAAACTTACTACATCAAGGTAAATGAATGAAGGTTTCTTTAAGTATGCCTTTATAGTTAGGACTGTTCACATAGTTGAATGTGATCATTGGACTAGTGTTATACAGTTTAGCTTCAGTTGAATCATGCTCAATATTCTGTGACATACAGATTAATAGTAACTCAGAGCTGTCAGGTTGTTACAGTGGAAACTTTACATCTTTTGTCAGAGATTAAAGACACCAAAACAAGTGGTTAAATGGTAATGAGCTTGGCAGTTTTTACCTTATACACAATGAACCTTTATCATTCTGAAAAAGAGTCTATGCTTCATGTATGTTTCGATAAAGCCTTGCAAGTAAATGTTTCCACAAAAGTTCCCCTCTTGAAAGAAAACTGCAGTTTTCATAGAGCACTACCGTTTTCGGTATTTTAGCTAGGAAATCAAAATGGAGGCACTCTGTGTGTGTATATATGAAGTGTTTTGAACTTGTATAGTACAGGGTGCCCTCACTATGACATATGTTGCAGATAGTATGATGAACATGTCATAGAAAGCTAGTTAAGGTCCATAGTTAGAGATAGATAACAGTTGATTAGTAAGTGGTAGAGTGATAATTTTTCATCTCAAATGGTTTTATCTTTCATTTATGTTCCTCCTAACATCGAAAAAATAGCTTAAGTTGCCATCACTACTAACAAAGATGAAACACACATCTCTACCAGAAGTTAAAAAGAGAAAAAAAATGTAGAAAACAAAATTACATGTGCTTGTTGTAGTAGTAGTATAAAAACAATATCACACATCATCTTGTTACACCATTTTCTTTTTTCAGCTGTCAAAATGATAATTGTTTATTTAAATGATTGTGGAGTGTGGAATGTACTTTGTATATAGGACAGATCATTTATAGTGTAATGAAGAGGCTGTCAATGATGTGTTATCCGTGCATCTCTGATTACCATGCTACCAGTTACAGCTTTAATATGTGCAGTAGGTTTGTTATAAATGGTATGCACACACCTTGTGAGACCTAAGTACAAATGTGATACAATAGAATCTTGAATTTCAAAATGTCAAAGTGATAGAGATTGAAACTTCTGTAAATAACCATTTCCTTTATCAAGTTATTATGAAATTGTCATCACAACACATTTGAAGGAAATGCCGTCTAACGCCAACATATGCACACTGGTTATAGTTCATATTGTGATGTTTTTTTTTATTTTTTAATTTTATTTGTGGTTCATTTCTGGTATCTTTTCAATTCTTGTTCCATGGACAAATTGGCATTAATTTTGTCTTGATGTGGTCATTTCAGCCTTGGTCCATGAACAACTGACAAAGACTGACCTACAGCTCTAATCAAATATAAAAATTTAGCCATGGTTGATGTCACCAGCTGGCAGCTATACCTTTTGAAAGGAAGGGTACTTTCCCACATTGCATACATATACTATTTCTTAATTTCAAAGGATGTGCAATAGATGGCATACACCTCTGTATAAAATGCTGTCCTTTTAAAACAAATATGAAGACTTCACCCACCCTTCCAAATTAGTGAGGGCACTAATCCACCATACTAAATTAATAGGTACCACACTGAACCTTTAAAACAATTGAGCACCTTACTTGCTCTTCTTACCCCTTCTGCAGTATGAAGTCAAGAGAGTGAAAAAGCCAAATTGGATGAGGTTCTGTAAACTGAGTAATTAATCCACCACAGGGAAGATCTTCTGAGAACACTGTGCCTGGGAAAAAAAAAGGGGTGGGGGAGGGGAGAAGGAGGGTGGATCTGTAATAAATACATACAATGTTGTATTCTGTTAAATCTTGAAGTAGCAAGTACTGTAAAAGAAAAATTATTGCAAAGAAACAAGTGCTGATGTCCATCAGTGGTGTTGATACCAATGTTGTGTACTGAAAGTTTGAAACAGGTCGGATTTCATTCGTCATTCCAACTAGGTGTAAAGTGAACCCTCCATAAAAACGTTGTCCCTGCTGTAGAAAATATAAGCTCTGTTACTCGCAGGAAAAGTGTCTGGTACTTATAAAACCATTGCAGTTATTGTTTGAAAGTGCAAAGCATAAAAGTGGGGTGTAGTTCTGACAGAAAGTGCATAAAAATGGGATGGTGTTTTTTTTTTGGGGGGGGGGGGTGGACCAAGAGTTGGTTTCTGATGGAAAGTTCATAAAACTAGCCAGATATTAAACATGACTAAAGGTCATATAATTGATAAGCTATGTGATGGTTCACTATTAATTAGAGATCCATTCATGTATCTACTTCAATTCATTCTGCATCTTTTCCGCAGTTGTACATGATAATTTGTTATGTAACAGTAATATGGTGATTGACTCTCTCTCTCTTTAACCAACACAAGTTTCCTTGATATTCTGAATTTTCTTTTAATTTTTACTCCCTTTCACTCTTTAATTCCTCAGGAACTGTTGTCTACAGTACCCAGGCATCCCTGATAGCACCATGTGTCTTGGTTAAGGGTACCCTATCAATTACAGCTTCAGAGATGTACTTTGATGTCGATGAGGAGGATGAATCCTTCCAAAAGATAGATCAAAAAGTAAGTTTTGTCAAATCTCTCTTTTGGTCAAAAATGCATGGTCAGACATATTATCTGTGAGAAATGCCTTTGTAAGGCATGAACAACTTACACCTTCCCACTCCCTGCCCCCCGGGGCTACATCTGTTTAATAGAATTGTTCCATCTGGCATGCAAACTTGTCTCTGATTGGAAACAAATTCACATAGATTGGATGTCACTCTCAATTTTTTTTCTCAATTAATTTTGGAGAATTTTATGCTAAAACTTTTCTGTTGATTATCTTGTTCCTGGGTTCACTGGTGAAGTTTTCTGTAATAGAAGTTAAGTGATCCTGTTTCTCAGTCAAAGAGCAGATTGTAGATTGTAGGAACAGCAGATCAAAATGGTGCTGGTTCATTACTTGCCTATGAGAGTATGATAAGATGTGGACCCCTGGAATTATGTTGTGGAAACTCACTGAAATATATTCTTTAACCCTTTCGCAGCCGGCCTCATATTTTCCTATTGTGCCCTTTTCAGCCAGCCAGCTGAACACTGTTCTTTACAATATTTGCAGTGTAACATAACTTTTTACCTTAACTGAATTCGAAGTTGGTCTGAACATAAAAATTGTAGAATGTACATTCCTCTACCAGCTACCGTTGTTTTAAATGCAATTCGGTCAAACAAATTCAAAATGGCCGCCGATTGCCTAAATTCGCCGAACTGGTCCCTGTACTGATGTATGATCTTCAACTACCCCGAGATCGCAAATTTTGCAATGGAAAAGTATCCAGACAATTGACAGAGCCTCAATTACGATCCGGAATGTTCGAGGACATACCATACAAATCAATTTGACCCTCTTTTTTCTTCGGGGCCACCTTCAGAACTTCCTACGCTGATTAAAATATAGGCACTGCTTATTCCGAATAATCCATGGAGGCAGCCATTTTGTTTGCTCTGTATATCGTTACTAGTTCAAGTTACGAAAAAAATTCCAATAGCGCCACCCATACAAATTATGCCTAGAAGCTATTCAGAAGGTCACACCAACTTCTAGGGTTTTCTTATACCTTGTTTAGTCCTTTTTAAGCATGGTAGGTTGGATACATAATAGTACGTAAGTGGCTGTGAACGGTACATTACTTGATACGTACTATTACATATCTGGCTGCGAAAGGGTTAAGGGTAAAGTACCCTACCATTGATGTAGCCTATCAGTCTACAGCAAATAGGAGACATCCTTTCTTAGACCATTTCACCTTTTCTTTGGATTTTTCATTTCTTCCTACCCCTTCCCTGCTATATACTACTTTACCTTTATCTTCTGTTTGATGCAGAGGTAGTGCCAGGTACATGTGGAAGGCATACCTCCCATCCCCCTTCTCCCCTGATTAATGAGAACAAAACAGCAAAAATTTTTTATCATACAATTTTGGTGGTTGGTAATTGAGTTGCATTGTAACATATCAATACCCCCTTTTCCAAATAGGGATTACAAAGGATTGTGGGATAGAGATTTAGTGTGGCTCATATTTGGCCACATTAAAATGCCATTGACAAAATTACCTTTACCAAAATTTTATCCCATAAGCTACAGTAATTGCTATTTGGAAAAGTGTCTATGGTCATGCCACTATTATAATCATATCTCAGTAGAATGCTGAAGAAGCCACTTGTACCATCCCAGCAAATTGACACGGGATTGAGAATTTCATGATAAACTGGCGTGCACCCAGTTCCTATACCATCTAAGGGTAAAACAAAACTGTGAGGGACTACATTGAATGGGTTGGAGGGGGGGGGGGGTCTGAGCACTATTGCCCAAAATTTTTTAAGGAGAGTGTCACAAGTTTATCCAAAATACAGCAGTATATTGTGCCTGAAGCTGAAATAGCACATACCCTGCTTGACTGCATAATCCTGTCTGCCACTTGACGGTTGATAGGGATGGTTACCCCCACACTGCTATAGTTGGGATCTTAGCAAAACAGAGTGTGAGTACTTGACTGTTATAAACAAAGAGTAATTTAATGCTCACATTGTATTGAGCAGTTTTGTGGTATATCAATGCTCTGATCTGAAAATGGTGAAAAATGAAGGATTATGTGTAAAACAAAACTTAATCACATTTTTGTGCATTTACATAGCGATTTTAGTTGCTTGAACAGCAAATGCTATGTGGCTCTAGATAATTTCACCTGAAGGGAATTATGCCCTAACGAGGCTCTAGAGCACCAACCTATCAACAAGTGTGGCCTACTGTTATTTTCAGCTCTCTTTTCTTTAGCTGCCTTACATTTCTCCTCCACCTATACCCATTTCACTCCTGTCTTTCTCCCATTTCACCCTTACAATTGGACTTTAAACCCCCCACCCCTTGTTTATCTTCACTATTTACTGTTTATCCCACCTCCTGGGATAAGATTCATTTCTGTCTGCTCTCATGTTTCATTATCGGAAAAAGATGCTTTGAAGAATGCATCGGAAGAATGCTTTGAAATACTCTACATTCAAGTAAACTAGTAAAGAAAGGATGCAGATGGCTGGCAGAAGACAGCACTGTCCTCATCCTCTGCTTGGGACTGATTGCTTCATGTAGTAATGTGAGATGCGGAGTGCACTCACCACAAGTCAGTCTGACCATTGACCATTGTGAAAAAGAAAAAAGACCAAAAAGCAAAAAAAAGAATAAAAAAAAAAAATTAAAAATGAGAAAAAAAAATGAAACGAAAGACCGCAAAAGGTAAGTGTTTAAACAAAAAGTGGATAACTCCAGAAGATGAAATTGAAGAAAACAAAGGCAGCCAGACAGAATGGAGAAAAGGTAAGTCATTTTCTTAAATAAGCAGATTTAACAGTCTGTGGGAGGTGGGGAGGGAAGAGACGGGACAAGTAGGGGGCGGGCAGTTAAAGTGTGCAGTGGTGTGCAGCTGCCGTATGCTCCTACTACCATCAATGAGGATGGATGAAAAGGAAGTCCCATCCCCTCCACTGGTCCAATTCTTTGCTGATCCTTTCCCTGTATGTCCTCTTCCCCTTCCCCATCAGGTTTTTTAGTGCAAGCTATCTCTTTTACAGGGTGGTTTAGGTTACCTTTAAAGAAAATAGAAATCAAGAAATGTGTACTGTGGTCTGCGAGGCTTGGATAATGGTTTGGAATAGCAAAGTTTCTATGTTTGAGATACTGTACATTGTATGCTAAGTCAGATAAGAGTCTTTTTTTAGAGAAATCTAACACGAGTTTCTAGTATACTAGAGAGAACATATCTGTGGATGCCTTACAGCCTAATATATTGCTATACATTATGGCATCTGCAGAGGGAGCAAGATATTACCCCAAGATATACGTAAGCCTTTAGATTTGAAAGTTGAACCAAATTTTAACATTCTTTTAGTAAATCCTTTTTTTCTATGAAATAATTTTGGAACTGAATAGTTTCAGACGTACAGTAGTTACCTTGAGAAATGTTTTACTGAAGTAAAAATGCACTCAAACTGTTGCATAACATGTTAAGAAATAAGTTTGATGTAAGTAAAATGTTATAGCGCCCCCAGTTACCTTAGATGATTCATGTAATCAGCACAGAATTATCAAGAGCAAGGTAAAGAGAGAAAAGAGAACTGTCAGCCTGGATGCCATCAACTAGGGTTTGTAATTTTGTTGACAGAGAGAAGTTGAACTGGTTGCAAGAATGATTAAGATTTCTTGAAGAATATTTAGAGGCAAGAGAAAAACACTTTCTTGCTTTTTAAAAGTCGGAAACATTAAAGGGAAATATTGCATTTGCTTTACAGAAAATTTTCATATTTTGTAAACCAATATTAATAAATACAGAATGATAGACAATTCAAAATAATGCAGTACAGTAGCTTTCTTTTCAAGAAATAATGCTTTCACAGGAAGAAATTTGTTTCTTTGTTGCTCAAAGTAATTTGTTCACACAAACTTTCAAAAATTCAAATGATGCAACATCCGTTATTCCTGTAATTTCGTATATTTTGAGAAGATAAAGATATTGCTAGAGTTAATTGGTGAGACTGAATGGTTTAATGATGATTTGAGGTATTTTCTCTGTACACTTTGTTGGTGCATTTTAAATGCAATATTCCCCTTTAAGTATGAAGTAGGGTGAAAATTACACTCAGAACAGTGTGATCTGTTTCTGATTTGTTTCAAGAATCAGTTTGGACTGCTCAGCAGTAGCCTTTTAAAATGAAAATGAAATTTGTTCATTTCATCTCCACAGAAATATAGTTATATAAAAATTTAAGTATTTATTTGATAAGAAAGATTTGACACCTTTCAAGTCATATAGAAAATGTCGTTGGTGACAGATTTAAGGGTGGGCCAAATGAGTTACTCTTTCAGAGACCCACTGGGCCCCTAGGAAAGTTACAGTTGGCCATAATGCTTTTATCACTATAACAGAAATTTTAAGGCAGTGTACTAGTTTGAAAAATTAAAATGGTGACTCAGGGGCTTCTTATTTCTGAATGTTTTCTGAGTAGTCAAAGATTTTATAAAAGTGTTAGTGATCTGTTCGTCATTAACTTGTGAAAGGATGCGGCACTAGGTTTGCCTTTATTATCACATGTAAAGTTATGTTATTCATTGCTAGTGCAAGCACTTAGACTTCAGAGTGCACAGAAGTTGATACACTTGTACAGGCCCAGGGGGCTCAAGGTGGATTTTTGGAATGGAACAAGCTTTGAACCATTTATGTCTAGTCCTTTTAGCATTCAGACAGGTGGATACTTGTTCCTAATAAATCCCCAATGTTATATCATTGTGTGTTTTACTGTAGCTAGAATGGAATTTGTTTCTTGAGAATGTGTTTTCAAAATGAAGGAAGCAATTGTCCTCAATGAAAACCAATCAGAGAATTCAGCTGATGACATATTCTGGTTGTAATGCCACTTTTGCTTGGATCCCCTCTCTCCACAATCTGTTCATAAAGACCATACATTCAAATGTAAATAAAATTTTTGTAAACAGTCAACAGACTTGTAACCAGGTCCTCCAATGGGTAGGGTTTATTTTCTAGTCGAATGGAACAAAGGTAGGATTTGTAACATTTGAGTAAACTTGTGTGTGTGAAAGCTGCCCTGATGGCCTTTTGGGTTGATGTTGTCGAGGGAGTCGTTTCCACGGAGACTTTTGTTTTTTTAATTCTCCAAGTGCTTGGATGCTCATTGGTGCAGTGTTTTGCAAATTTTTGAAGTAAATTTTTGCTTAAGAATTTGCCTTCAGGTGCAGAACACTCTGAAGAGGGATGGTTAATCCAACTCCCTTGACCACCCTATTGTTTCTGGCCCTGTTGCCCTGACTTGATATCTAAGTCAAACTACAACTTAATATGTGATTACCCTTGAAGTATGTATATTAATGCTACAGTCATTTGCAGCACATTGGAGGCTTTTGTAGCACCTTGGAGGCTTATGTTGACAGTCATGCAGACTGTGGTTACTCACACTTCAAGTTTTACAGTTACATCTCATGCAAAGATAAAATCATTTTTAACTTTTGATCTGCTCTCATAGTTAACTTCTGATAACTTCTAATACAAAGCACATGTGTTCATTCCTTTAAAACTAGAAATCCATCATATCAGTTATAAGAATTTTCTATTCATCTGATCATCAAAAGCTGGACTTGTTTTGATGTAAATATGAAGTTACTTTACTTCAGAAGCCTAAAATGTTTTGCTGGCTATCAGAATCATTTAAATAATTGTCCGTGTCTTATGCATATTTAGGTTTGTGAAGTTTTTAAGAGTAATTTCAGTCTCATTTGTGTCATAAAATGATGCAACTACTTGGTATAAAGTCTGCAAGCCTTTGTGAGACTTTAAAGCACAGTTTCACACATGTGAGTATTAGTTCATATTTATACAAGTCTAATCCCTACACTCCGTGCTTTCTTCCCAGCCAGATGTGAATTCCATTAGCTACGGTTGAACTCTTTCATTTTAGCACATGAGAATGAAATGCACAAAATTACTCATGAAAAAATATCATTCATGTGGAATATGAATTATGATACATTAGCGTACATTATACTTTGATGTCAGCAGCAAACATAACTGCTAATAGACACATCTGTCATGTTACTTTCACAAGACCTGTTTTCACTCTCAGTCAAAGAAATTAAAATTTATACCTTTTTTTTGTCTCTCTTTTAGGATAATGAATTATTTTCTCCACCACAAGTTTTCAAATATCTTTCTCATTCATTAAACACAAAATGATTTTGCTTTGGTATACGTTCGTGTTCACAAAGGATTGAAAGTTATCATTAATATTTCTCTATCAATGAAGGGACATCTTTTTAAGGGCACATACACAAAATTTGAAAATAATTGCTTTTCCTACAAGTGGGATATTTTTAAAGAAGCAATTTTACTTGGGTCATTGAGGGGTTGAACAGGGCTGGAGAAAATGTTTATTTCCCAGGAAGGACTTAAAATTTTCTATAATTCTTAATGTACAAAAAAGTGAAATTTCCCTCCAATTGCCAGAATGTCCTCCAAATACCCAAATTTTCCAGGAAGGGACGTCCCAGCTTTCCAACTTTTTCCACTCATAGGTTTGAAGTTATTTTCATCTTTGAGATTTAGTTCTTTTCTAGACATATCTGCAATTGAAGTAAGATTTTTGGTCATCTAATTTATGAAATTCCCCATTTCCAGTAAAAATGTACCTTTGTCATTGATTTTCTGAAATGATAAATAATGATGATAATCAAGGGAAATTATACCATTAACCTTTTTCCTTTAAATTGAGCAAAACTGAGCCTGCCGTCAACCTTTATTGAACAGAAGGGGAGACTAGAGAAACTGTGAATATTTTAACAGTTACCATATAGGTTTTTTGGTCAGTTAACAGTTAATACAGTAGGCTACTGTTCTGGTTTCGTACTTACAAAGAACTTAGGGGGAGTTTTTGTCAACTTTTTATGTACCTCTTGGGCAAATATCTTGTCTTGTTTACTGTGTCAAATACTGCAAAACCCATAAAGCTAAAACATCAGTAACTTCAACGATCGTCGGTGTGTGTGGAGTGTCGTTCTTGTTTAAAAAGATACAAGGCAGATGTATTCCTTGAAAACTACCAGATACAAGTGTACTAGTAAAAGACAGGTGGTTGGGTAGTGTTTCCCTTGAACACCAAACACATTAGAAACAGTATTGTTAGATTCGTTAACACACGTACGTACTCAATAGAAACTATGTACATCAATAACATAAATGTTTTGTTTTAACAATCGCCCGGAAACATACGCAAAAAAATCTCTTATAAGAAGAAATATTTCTCACATCAAACGTAGAAATGGACTCGCCTGCGGAGGCTTCTGTTACAGATGCACGAAACGTTCTTAGGACAAACACGTATATTTGAAAGTAGGAAGACTGTTGCTTTAAAATGTCGTCCTCTTGAATGGCTTTTATGTCAATCCTTCCGGATTATTAAAAGTGACAGATTTCTAAACAAGTCAATCTGGTGCGGCTTTTTAGCCGAGCAAGTGATAGTCACAAGCTAGTGTGCTATAGCAGCTCCATTGAAAGATGGCGTGTTTCCCCAAAGTCTAATGTGTGGGCCATTAACAGGCTCTGACACTCTGTTCCCATTGTATCAATTAGAGGCTCCGACAGTACGTTTGGATATCAACATCGTAAAACCATAAAAAAGGAGAAAAGATGACGTTATACCCCTTCTCTTTTTCTGACTTGGAAATGAATAAAAAGAAAAGTAGTGGAGGCAGTTTTGTATCTCTTAGGAAGGTTCTGGCATTTTCTAGAGGTGTGATGTAATTGTCTGTTTATGTTTCGTATCGTCAAATGAAATTGGACTAATGAGCCAGATTTTATGGTGTGAAAATGAACAGAATTGTGTTTTCTTTCATTTATGGCAAATCTTTGCTTCGTTTTAATTGCGCACTGTTAAAGGCTCTATGATTATCACGGGACAAGCGGATGCTGGAAGTACAGACTATGCTAGGCTATTGTAGAGCAACATACGGATTGTGTGGAAGGGTGCAAAACGATTTCGACAGAGATTGAGGGTAAAGTCTTTCTGCGAATTTGTGAAGTAAATGCACTGGAATGAATAAAAATCAAATTAAGTAAAAAGCAAAACGAAACGACGACATAATTAACCTAGAGCAAAGAATTGAGACATCGCGGGCATCTGAAATGTGAAAGTCACCATAAGTGTCATAGGTGTATAACGGAGTGGAAGGTGATGATAGTCTTACAAAATCATACATGTATATTCCCTCGGAATCATTGGTACCGCAATGTCGCTGTGCAAAGTATTAGTTTCTACAAACAAGTTATGAGTTCAAAGGCTTTCTAATACCGCCGCGCTGACTACCCATGTAAGCAGGCCCGTAACCAAGGGGAGGGGGCATTTGGGGGCCAGGCCCCCTGCTCCTTGGCTTGCCCCCCTGCTTTGCGGCATGATAGTCAGGCCCCTGTGTAATAGCATACTTTCAAATTTTAATGTTTTCCTCAACAAAAAAGAAGCATATATGGCACCAAATTGCATGTAAGGACACCCGATTTTTCAAAAATTTTCAAAAGGGGAGGGGAACCCCTCCCCTTAGACCCTTCCCCCAGGCCGACGATCACAACATACTGCATACACCACACCACCACGCACCCCCACCCTTGAGAGAAATCCTGGGTACGCCACTGACCCTCGCTGTTTGTATGTTTCAATGACTTGGTGAGATATTCTGTGAAAATTTATGCTTCTCCATTTAACGAAAATGTATGGTCCCCCTGAGCTTTGTTTGGCCCCCCCCCCCCTGCTCTCCATGTCTGGTTACAAGCCTGCATGTAAGTATTGGAAATTTTGCAAATTAGACTAAAAGCAGTGAATAAATAAACTGTAGTTTTGTCGAAGATTATTCCTAAAAACAAACAACGTTTACGAGTCAAATGGAGGAGACGACAATTGAAATCAAAGCAAATCTAGAGGTACCCATGCTCCCCGGACCACAAAAGCTTGTGGCATAAAAATCCTCGGCGTTTCAGAAAACAGAGGGCGTCCTGTTTGTGGGCGTACGTCAAAGTACTCATCACCCATTCATATCAGATTAACGTTTCCGAGCAAAGGAGCAAAGTCGGCACGTTTTACTCGTTTGAAGTGATTAAAAAGTCATTAAAAATATTTGCCCCGTCAAAAGTGATGTTCTCATGCCATTCGACCAAACCCCACTTGGCCCAGTTTCGCGCGTAAATGTCGCAAAGAGAACTGTTTTAACGTATCACCGACCTGCCTTACGTAGTTTGCTCCCGACAGCCAGTCGAGGCTGCGAGCCGTTGTTTCGTCACGTCAATGCGATCCACTCGTAGAGCCAGCGAACCGAGAAAATGGCTTTAGTTCGCGAACAAAGCAATATTTGGTATTGATTACAGTCCGCAAACAACCCATCGCGCCTCTTTTTTTACTTACAGAAGATGAAAATTAAATATAGCAAAGAGCATTTGGACTGATTAAAAAGCGCTCTCAAAGCGTTTAGCTTGTAATCAGTGACAAAGAAAAAGAAAAATCGTCGCAGGGCATGATTGAATTGTCTTACTCAAGGGCTCTTGGTCTAGGATCCGCTATAATCCGCCTTGCTCCGACAATCAAATAAAAGGGGGAAAGCTTCCCGTAGGGCAAAAAATCGCAACGACAACAAGAGTATGTGATTGCTATAGCCGAAACGAACCCTTCGGTGACGAAGGCAGGTTTTAATTGCTATTTCACGAATGCTTATACCAAGCAAGGACGTTCGCTACTTAAGAAGGTGATTTCATGAATTCATTTCTATTTTAATACGCACTTTTTCTTTCGTTTTGTGGGTTAGAGAAAATTACTTGCGGATGGGAGATTTAACTCTCGGGTAGTGAACCTATGTGCCAGCCAGCCTGTTGACAGTTGCAGAGTATACCTTGGAAAGTGTTTCCTCGAATATTACGGTACCTTGTCAAGTAAAAAGGAGGGCACTGTTTTATTAGAAAAAGTATCCACGTGATCAGTATTGACGGGGGATCCTTCATGGTTCATTTATCAAAACGGGAAGTATCATTTGTAAAATCGTTATTTAACCATAAAACAAAAATAATTGTAATAGTAATAGTGAAAAAAATAAAATAGTTCAGTATAAAAACTGAAATCAAGTTACATGAGTGTTTGAGACTTTCTTTTTGAAGTCGCATGTAACCATCAAATGGTTACAATCTTTCCGGCCGAGTTTTACCATCACCAAAAAAAGAAAAGATAAAATTAAGTAATTAAAAAAAATAATAGTTAAAGGAAATGAATAAAAGGTTATTTATAAATGATGAATTAATGTGAAACCATGTAGAAAAGCCAACCTGTAGCAAAGAATTGCAAAATAGGATCATTTCCTTGCTTGGTGAAGCTTTTTTCAAAGTTCAGAGTATTCTCTACTACTAGTTGCACAGTTCCTTCCCCAAAACCTTTAGAAATATGTGAATCGTGATCAATACACGATATGTTTAGACTGTTGGTATATAATGCAGACAAATTAGTCGACAGCTCGAGTCTGTTTTCTTTCTGCTCACAATACGTCAGGTACTGTATGAACAACAAGGCACTGCAGACATGGCTCCTGTAGACGTTCTTAGCATGATCTTAACAATTTTCCTCATTTTGCCCCAACAAGAAAGTCGTTTTGGGCACGATAAGTCTATCTGTCTTCTAACTCACGCGTGAGAATAGCTTATTTTCACCTGATTGGCATTCATGTTTTCTACGAATCCAATACACCAGTCTGTTTCTCTGGATACTAAACAGATAAAAATAAGTATCGAAAATTGTAAGAATACGTCGTCCTGACTGGAACGGGAGTCACTGCATGACATGTGGATTAGCTTTACGCGGAATGAAAGAATACCAAATTTTAAAAGTTCACGAGTTTATGAAAGGTTATGATGTTTCCGTATACTTCGCAAGGGACTTTATTTATTGCAAACAATTTTTTTTTGTAAAGTTCGGTGTTTCTCAGTGCTTTTCATACGGACTTTGCATTTAAAATTTTCTTCGCGACTCGGCTCCAGACAAAACAGCGTTTTGATTTTTTTTTAGATATAGGCCTATTTAGAAGTCTCGACGTGGAGACTAAAAGGCTGCTTTTATGTGTGAAGTATATGTGTAAACAACCTCGAAGACATTTGTTTTCTGCTCCACCTTCGATTTGCATGTATAACGTGAGGGGGGTTATTTTCAATGTTATTAACTTTATTCATTTCGTACTGTTTTTGTTGTAGTTGTTGATGATGTGATTATACAAATTTTTCGCTGTTGACATTACACATGAAAATATTCCCAAATAGATTGCACATTCCCGAAACCTGATCTTCGTTCATGCTTACCTTGCTCATAACCTGACATAATGTAATATGACAATAATATTCTACCATCGTTTTTCGACATCAACTTAGGATGAAAATTAATGACCGTCACGGATGAAGAGAACGACCTCTTATCACAGTTATTTAACGATAACGATTTAATATGCACGTAAATCATATGAATTGATGTAAAAATCCACTATACAGGCTGATTTATCATTTGTGAGGATTAAATGGCGAGTTATTTTAGAGCCGTTGCCGCAGGGTGGTTCGGTTAGGCAGTGTCCATTCTCTCTTTGCTGTGTCTGATGACTGATAACCGTGTTGGCGAGGTCGTGGAGAGAAGCCTGCGTTTTGCCGAGGCCGACGGGAGAGCTAATGGGATAAGGAGTGATTTATTTGGATCATTTAGACGACAACGAAGACGAACGGATGGACTTTATGGCGCTGAGTGTAAATTGCAGTCTGCATTGAGAGGCTTGTTGGCGAGTTCTGCTAGATCTTGATTACGCTCAGTCGAGGGAAAAAAGTCAGTCGAGGATTAAGTTGCCTTAATGATCGGAATATCGTAAATGTCTGTTGGTTCAATCGTTCAATTATATTTTTCATCCATTTTCAATTTACAGAAAATACAAACAACAAAAGCAAAACAACAAAATAAGCAAAACAGCTCAAACTATTAAAACAAAAACATAAAGACGTTTCCAATTGTCCCAGGGGTGGATCTGAAAAGCGCAGCTTAAAACCACTGCAATAATTTTTCTCTTTTTCAACCTATTTCGGATCAAAATTTTTTAACATTCCAATGAAAATGGTGAATTAGAAGTCACTGAACGTTACGGTGTAATCCATAAGTCCTGCAGCGGGTTTCTCGCCCATTCATCGTTACCTACAGTCGTAAAGTAACTTCTGCAAGGACAGAATTAATTAAAATTTGGCACAAATAGGAGGACAGAATAAGTCATAACTATTTCAAAGTAGTTGTACCACTTCCCTAGAGCCACAAATACTGACCAAAAATTACACAAAATTCCTTTTGAAAGTATATGAGATCCTGTAGGCCTGAGTTGACTGCGTTACCAACAAAACATTCTGCTCTAAAAGCAGTCGTAAATGCGTTCTCCGAATTGAAGCACAGTGTTATTCTCGAAAAAGGCATTCGGGTCAGTCTCCGGTAAAAATGTATATTCTTTTTACCCTGTTGGGAATTATTACGCAGTGAAGTTATGCCACCCGACATGGTTCTCGACCCCCCCCCCCTCTTTAACGAAATAATGCCATATATCATACGTATACCAGAGGAGAACATGACGTAAAGACAAAACACCATATTACGTAAACAGTATATATTTTCGTAGAGAAATACATTTTTTAGCGTCATGTATCCTTCTGCCACCCCATTTTCCGACATGAGAAGGTTATTGCAGTGGGCGAAAAACGTTGCCCCCATAAAAGTGATGTCCGGGGCAGACCTCCCACTTGTCTCCTCGAGTTACGGAGTAAGCGTAACTTAATTCAGTTGTGGCTCCATTTCAATTTGAAATTCTCAAATTTTTGAACATGCAGGTTTCTCTAGCCAAGACTGTCGACCTTCCGCATTGGCGTCATGCGACGTCATTTTAGAGGGTAAACTATGAAGCACACTCCACACACGACGTAGACTTCGCACATACGCAGAGTGGACTCAGGTGTATCCGACCTGTACATAAATCAGCTGTCTGCTTGTTGGTGTAAGAGGCAATGATACGCGCTCACCGCCGGCGGCGCACTATCTCTTCTGTAACGTCATATGCATAAGGTGTATATGTTCATGTATCTCATCATGTGTCCATCCGAAAATAAGGTTTCACCGAATATGAAACAGTACTACCAAAAGCCCGAAATGTATACATTTCTGCAGTCAGCATTTTTTGAAGAGCAATTACGGCTGATGACGTAGCCTTCCCAAATCTCAGAAAAATATCTGTGCATGCAAGATAATTTATCCTTATTGAACCACTGTTATGGTAATCCTATCTTCTGCTTTCGTTGAGTACGACGATAAATGGCGAAGTTTTGCCGTCGAAAATGCGATGTTTATGGTTTGGGCAAATGGCTCAATTTGGTTTGCCGCCGATCTGGAGGTAAATTGATTCACGACACCGATGGAAGGAGAGAGGCAGAAAATAAGACAAAAATCCGAATGTTTTTCGCGATGGTTATTTATTTCTTCGCCCATTTTACGGTCTCCATTTTTCACTTAAGGTTTGACGATTTTGACATCAATTGGGGGAGTGTTGCGGGACACCTCAATTATTTAATACAGTCGTGGAATTTAATGATGACATTTTACTGTCATATCTGTAGCTCCCCGGAGTGGGCGGGGCTTAAAAAAAGAAACATTACGACCTTTGGACGAGCCTAAAAGACTTGCAGGATGGAAAAGAAGGACAAAATAACTAAAGTAGAAGGAATTTATTTCCTTCACATTTTCAGAGTAAAAATGGTCGATTTTTGTGTATGTTCATTTAGCGAAATAAGGTTGTCCAGTTCTGGTCGGCTTCTCTAAGCGTATCTTTCGTTTGTTGGTTTGTCTCCAACCGAAACACAGTTGATACAAGATGCAACGCAGTAATCTGGAATCGTTAAGAATAGGCGGTGCCTAACAGCCTTAATTTATCTCAAGTATTGTAATGTTTTATTCCAAAATACAGTTGTGTCCAATATAAAAGAGATTAATAAAAAAAATACTAATACTACTGAGTAAGGACGGTAAATAGTAGAAAGCTTCAAGATAATTAAAATGGACAAAAGTTCTAAAACTCGAGTTAGAATTACACAAATGTATTGTAAAAACACTGTAGATTTCGAGGGCAAATTGTGCAAATTTTAGGTGCAACTGTTTTTCCCAAATGAGAGTCAGTGTGTCTTAAGTTTTAGTCAGATTGGTGCAAATGAGGGGGGGGGGGGTTTACTGTTGGACTCCACAGAGTAATTCCCTCGATACATTTTTGGGGGTCATGTTGAGTTATTGACACCAGTGTTTTGGGAGTGTACAATTCGTTGTGTTTAAGATGCATGCGTTCTCCAAACCCGTTACCAATAGTTATATACAGATTTGTATATGCATTAGGTGTAGATTTTGCCGAGTTTGCTCAAAGAACTCCAGTTCCCCTCCCCCCCCCCCCCCCCCATCATAACAGCTGCCTTCCTCACAGCACAGTATTCTCACGTTCAGGACTACAATTTTTATCTATCACAGTCACAATTGTAGGTTTGTGAATGAGAAGGGGGAATGAATATTCAAACCGGGTGAGATGGATTTGTTCAATATATTTAACGAAGTGCAGTATTGGCCTTGATCAAAGTTATACCCGAGCTTGCGTGATGACTAGAGACTTGTTTTCTTTAAGAACATTTTTCCTTTATTCAGGTATTGTCCATTGATACAAGCTTAATTCTTACAGTTTAAAGATGCCGTATGTTCTTTTTTCACAAATTGAAAGAAAGCCAGAAAATTCTATTACAACTTTGTTATCCTTAAGCAGAGACCGCAAAGAAAGATAATTCAATATTCCTAATCCATGTACGCCTCGGCCTGTGCCTGTAGATAGTTCTTGTGAAGTGCAAGTTTAACTCGGTTCGTGATTCCATTCTTATCCCAGAGTATCGTTTGTTACCCCTGAAAGAAAATATTGGTTTAAAAATCATTTAATCCAATCTGTCTAGCGACAGTCCGTCCCGTATTACGGAGGTGAAAAGTTTCCTGATTCGTTTAACTTTCCATTTAGATTTCTTCAATTACTAATTTCATATTCCTCCCTAATTTTCCTCCATGGTGTTCCTGGCGTTCCTTAAGAATGTAGGAACGACTTAATGATTTTCAGCATTTCTTGATGTTTTGTCCGCTTGCAGTCAGGCACAAGACGGAACGGATCCAGGGCTGCACTCCTTGTGTGCTAAGGTGTAAATCTAATTAAAATCCGATTGGCCCGTCGTTTCAGTGACGTATTAGGGAAACCTAATCAAATTAAACTTGACTTTGCCGGCAACGCACTTATTGGTTTAATCTTGTTTTAAAAATTGTCAGGACTTTTAAAAAGTTTGGATTATTTTGTCGCTTCTTTTATCTGTGATTTGCTAAGGCAGCCGTTTGAAAGCAGCTAATTCGATTTTCCCGCCCAAAATTCGATTATCTTTCAATTAAACGTCCATTTTGAGTATATTAAAGCCGCTTTGGTTGCAAGTATTGCTAGCAATTAGTAGGATGAAATTGTTTTGGGAAGGTCATGGAAATAATTTCCCGTGGGTTATAAGCGTATTACAACAAGATGTGTCTCATTACTGAGGGGATGCGGAGTAAGAACTGGAGCTTTGTATAGAGTACGGGGTCGCGTCATCTTGCTTTGCGTGTCTCCAGGTGAATGAAGGCGGTATGAATCACGTGAATAATGAGGGAAATTAGACGTATAACTGGAGTATGAGGATTTTACATGTTTAATTGGAAAAATCAGGAAAGTATATGTACACCTATTGTTATTTAACTTATGGAATAAGTTGCCATTTTTAAGTTGAATGTGAAATAACCGGAATAGTTTCCTGTATTTTACCTAAATATGGGACATCATATTAGAAGGATTCCAATACGATGAGTAATAACTACGGAGATTGGTATATTGAGGAAAAGTTTTTCATTCTTTGTCCTCGCCGATTTGTGTGGTGCCTGATTAGCATAAATGAATATTCTTATTCAAAGATGTATGGCTGCGTTTGCCCTTTTAACTGCAAAGTGTTCCTCGACGTCTAAAAATGACATTTTGCGTGAATTTATGTTTAGATATTCCTTATTAGGGTGTGGTGAGAGCACTGTCAACTCGTATCTACTTCACCCGCGCGACGGACGCTGTTTGCTCAGACACTTGCCTTTAGAAAAGTGGCTGACGAAAGAGTACAGCCTGCTACGTACAGCCAGAAACGTAGGCAAGCGTCCACTTGAGATATATTTCGTTACTGTGACAATTTAAACCCTGCCGTCACGAAGTCGTCCCCTGGGAACTGTGCTTGTTAGAAGTACATCCGCCTGCTAATGCCCTGGGGTATATTTCTGTGATCAGGGAGCAGGGAGTTGTCACCCAAGGGAACGGAGCCAGCATGGCTTGCCTCAGGTCTGCCTTTTTTGCGCAAACTGCTGATAAGAACCATCGAGACATTTGCTTTCCATCCAGACCTGCCTTGCGTACCTTGCTCAACTTGCCACACTGCCTATACTCAGGGCAGCTACCTGCTTATACCCATAAGAACAAATGACATACAAAGCTTTAAGTGCGCTGGCAGCAGCTAATAAGTATGATTGTAAACGAGTGCATTGTTGTATTAAATTGATATCGTGTGTTATATGGCTATTCGGTGCTAAAATATTTTACTCGTGGTATTACTTTTGTGACTTGAGCCCGTACAGAAACGTGCGCACGGCCGAATAAAGAGCACAAGTGATATACCATTCCACAGCCTGTATATAAAATTAAAAATAATCAAATCAGAGACGGAAGAGCAAAACCATAAGTTAAAAGTTCATTAAAAATAAGTCTGCTTCGTGACTTGTTTAATTAAAGAAAATACATGCATTTCGCCACCTAAATCGCTGGCCAGTGTGTAGTTATTAAAACAGGTTCCATGTCATTCTGTTTCTAAGATGATACAATCAAACGAGTGTAACTGTTTTTTTTTTTTTATTGTAAGGGAGGGATATAACACCATCTGCTATGCTGTTCAAAGAATTTTAGGTGCGAGGTCGTCAGAGGTTATATTAGGTTAGTGTTTGAAAAAAGTAGATGTTTGTCTTTATCTCTAGCATGTATGTGGTAATAAGTACTATTGAGTTTATCAGTGGTGATTCTCGAACAATGACTTCTGCAAAGTTTTCAAGAAGTTCTTGTCAAATTTTATTCAGAGGCTATTTGAGTGTATTGTTTGAAAGGGACTAAGTCCTTCATAGTATAATGCCAATGGATAGGCTTGATTGCGTGTATCTGTTAAAAGCGCTTTCAAGTTAGATTTATCCAGTAACCATGGTAAGATGAGCTGAAACACTCATAACACATAGTTTTCCACGCCAGTATGTCTTTTTTCTGATGGTCCACATCCCTTTGCTTCAGAGAAGGCACGATGCTGATTCTTAAAACGTTATTGTAACTTCACGCCTTGGTGTCATATCAACAAAACTGGGTCGCATGGTCAGTCACCTAGCGTGCTCAGCTAACATTGCCCTTCCCTGCCGTAATCCGTACCTGTCCATGTATACTCTGTAGTCGGATGGTGAACCAGTATGTGCTCCCTCCCCACGGTATCAAACTGTAACAAACATCACCTGGTACATAAGATTC
Source organism: Holothuria glaberrima (assembly GCA_009936505.3). Classification (NCBI taxonomy): domain Eukaryota; kingdom Metazoa; phylum Echinodermata; class Holothuroidea; order Aspidochirotida; family Holothuriidae; genus Holothuria; species Holothuria glaberrima. Next base: position 49,052 of record WURT03049446.1, read on the forward strand.
CGTAAGCAGCGATTAGGAAAATCGCTGCTACGAAAACGGTATCTTAAAAGTCACCCGAAATGAACGACAAATTTCATTCAGTGCGCGAATTTTCGCATTTCCCATTGGGTAACTGCTATGTGTGTAACAGCTGTGTCTTGCATGGCCCATTAATCCGCCACGCCCGCTAGAGCGATTACAACATGCACTGCGATTTTCCTCTGTATCACATACAACCGGCACATGTTTCATGTTACAATTGAAATTAATTTCTGTAAACTTAATTACATGCAGGCCGTCTCTAGCGATTACTAGTGTCTTTGCAGAAGACATTTATAACGGCCGGTTATTGCCCATTTAGTTGTCTTCATGCGAATGTATGTCAAGTTTATTGACTTCATGTGTGAGGAATAACTGTCATTATAGGAATGGTGGCGCTATACATTTCGTCGTGACTGGAACGAAATTGTTATTTCGTCACTCGTGTGTAAAATAAAGGAGAAAAATTGTCACATTTTACGGTCTGTTGTCAAAATTTCGATTTTTGAATGATAGTTCAGTTTAGATTGGCATCACTTCAACTAGCTTTCACAAAGGCCCTCTTCCCCCACCCGCACCCACTCCGAAGCGTTGCTACTGAAAGTTAGAGAGAACTACGACTACCTTTTGTGTGTTTGGATGTGTCAGATGCACCGCCTCAGCCCTAGTGTCTTACGTCCAACGTTTCCTTTGCGAATGACGTCATAACATTCTGTAGTGGTGGTTTGAGCAATATGGGGACAGCAAACACTGCCCCTTGTAATCTGGACCTTTCCACGTGTTTGAGATGTCAGTATAGCAGAGTTCAGCCTTAGGCCTGTCCAGCCGACAGCCTGCGCCAGATTTGTCGTGCATCCTTGCATCCTCACATACATTTAATTGTACTAGAACATGTACCTGTGTCTTGTGATAGATAAAAGTACTCGAGTGCATTTCTTCTCTCTCGCCCAAATGTCTGTATTCAGTCTCAAAGGTTACTTCACTTAATCAAGAAGTAAATTAATTGTAACATGCACTTTAATTTCAATATTTCTATGTCCATATGCATTTCTCCTGCATTCATCTTTTGTGAGTAAAAGCTCAAAATCGATTTGAAACGAATCCCTCTTTTTTTCGTACATTCTTACAAAATGTAGTGATTCACGCAGAGTAGTTTTATTCCATTGTTAAGATAAAAGGGACGTACAGGCGATTGATAGCCTCGGCTTTTTGTTTGATCTCACAGGTTTCATTGTACGATTACTATAAATGCATTTTCCCGACGTTTCAATTTCATTCATTCAGTATGCTCGATAAATGGACCATGGTAGTCAATCCTCAGATATGCGAGTCTTGCAGTTAAGTTTCATTATTTCTACGCAACTTTTCTCCTTTCAGTAATACTTGTTTTGACCGAAAAAGTTCTTGCGCACAGACACCTTACTGCCGTGGGCTTTTAAGCTCACGATTCCGGCTCCTTCTTAATGAAGTCATCCATTATCATTGTGAAGCTGGCAAGTGCGATTGCCATACATACAAATTGTCATCCATTTTCCGCGCATCATCGACGCGAAAAAAGTGGCTGTCAGTACCGTTCTGCAAGGCTGCCTCCGCTCTGCGACAGCGGCTCAGTCTGTTTCCTACACATCGGTGTCAAACCGGGTATTCTTAGCTGGTGTTCAGTGCATTCCGTTCGTTTTGTTCAACGACCAAATATTACGCTCCGTTTCTTCTAAATTGAGTTCTCTCTTGTTTTCTAGGTTTCCCCGTGTGACATGTTTTTTATTAAGATATTTCTCAAAACTTGTGCACGACAGCAGGCGCTCAGAATCAGATCACAGGAAAACAAGTTTTTTTTCTTTCTTTCTTTGCTAAATTTAAAATGTAATCGAAATTCGTTATTAGAATATTGCCTACTCCATCAAATGGAGAAGGAAGAATGTCGTAAAGCAAAGTTTATGGGAGGTGTCATTGTTATCACTAAAGTGCTGTTACACTTGCAACACTGAACAACACATTATGCGATGAAACATTTATGATTGCATTATATTTCAGCTCATACCGTACTTGTTGAAAACGCTCGTGATTCGTACTAAAAAAGGGGGCGGGTGGGGCGGGGAGGGGGTTGTATGAAGTAAGGATAAATTACAGGTGCCCTTCCATCCAAAGTGACCAAGATTAGGTACATTGCAGACGCAACCAGCACGGAATAGATGACTTATCTGTGGGACCGTGGAAAACAATTTTAATTACCGTTGAACACTTGTGTTTTACTCGTAATGAGCCAAACTGTGGGGCGTGAGCCCCTTCGATGGCTCGAGGTTGGAATACACAATTTGGTGTGAAGTTAATTACATTTGCATACTATTTTGATCTCTTGGTGACATTTTAATTTTGCGAGGAAAACCGTTAAAATTAACATTGTGCGGTGAAATTAGCTTGTCGAAAACCGTGGGCAGAATCAAGATTTTACTAGTTGAGTAATAAAACCAGGATTTCTCGGTCACTTAGTTATTGGACCACCGGTGACCCCATCAGTCGTAGTTAAAAGTTGTCACAATGTCTTGAAAGTGCAGACTCGGCATTATCCAACCTTACATATTACCGGTCTCTGTGACAGGATGATTAGAAATAGTCACGGTGACTCCTTACAAATCGCGATGCGTCATTCGGCCTACCTCTCGGCGAGGGGTAAATGACGACCCCCACTTGATGTACGGCTCCAAGCTTCAGGGTTATCGTGACTAGGTTAGAAGATATAACGTTTCGTATAATGTCGTTTTAACTATGATTTGGAAGTACTTCCATTGTTTGAGGAGGGTTAAGAAAATTCAGCAATGTATCTTCGTGTAACCTTTTATCGTCACATCACATGAAAGACGTATTGTTTCGAGTTCAGTTCAAACATTTTCTCCCAACATTGCTAGTCTGATTGATAGTTCGTGTACCTCACAAGTAACCCCCTGCGGGGCGGGCGCCTGCTTGCTCACTGCTATAGCTCGCTTACAAATGAATTGCCACAAGTAGACGACAAAATCCAGGGAGCGACCTTACGGCCAGCGATGCAGGTAACAATCAGTCCTGCTGGGGAAAACAAAGTACATTGACGTCTGATAGACATCAATCGCTTCCGGCCTGATCATTGCACTCATTCGGAACCCAATGGCATCCCGGAGAAAAGACAAAGACCATCAAGTTTAGTCTCGGAAATGTTTTAAGGTGAAGAGCACCGTGCAAGAAAAGTTATTAATTTAGATTAATTTCAACAGGCGCCTCGATGTATTCTTATTCTGTACTAGGTAATTGGAAGGCTTGATGAGGTCGAGTGATCGTCCTCCTCGATGGAATAACAATTGATTGATCCAGGTGTCGCAGATAAGTGCGAAGGTTGAAGAAGAGGGAGTATTAAGGCGGGGAAATAATTTAACACAAATGGAGCCCCCTCCCTTCCCGCGCGTGTCTGCTTACTTCCAGTAGAGCCTTCTACGACTTCCTAATTGAGTCAAATTTGAAACTTTGAATTGGAAACCTGTTATTCTTAAAGGGGCCTTGGCTTAAGGTGATTTGACCTTCACCATGAATGTGTTTCTCAGTGCTGACTTCATGTTCCGGTTGTCCTCAAATGCGGCCATAGTGAATTGTCGGAAATGTGTTGACTTCAAGAAGTATCAGAGCAAACTCGGCAAGTTGACTCGAAAAAGGGTCGGGAAGTGTAATTTGATTAACAATTTATGGTCATATCCGTTGAATGTGAGAAACTTTTGAGGTTGTCAGTGATTGTCCATAAACGCTGCAATCAGTCATCTCGGGAAGGGTCTCTGCACTGTTACTACAAAGTCCTTTTGAACTCCTCCGAAGTTCATGGAGATGAACAAAACAGAAGTAGATGACAGTTGCGCAGGTTTCATCGAAACTAACAGACAGTACAGCCTAAACAGTGTAAATGAAGTGCAATTACGTAATCAGTTGGTTTACACGAGCACGTTGGACGGCACCACCATGACAGTATTAGCTTGAAAGTGACAGCTACATCCAAAGTACATGGCAGTTTGTAGTGCTTACGTACATGTGACAGTTGTATGAACATACGCATGCCCAGTACTATACATAGTACATTTTGTATAAAAAAAGATGTGGCCGGTCAGTTGTTGCTCAACGTGGTGTCAGACCAATCTTTAACGTCATTTGCTCGCCCTGAAGACGCAGGCTTCTCTACTGTTGTCGTTGCTTTATGTATAGGTCAGGAATGAGCACACCACCAAACCGCTTAACATTCAGACTGTAAGGAAAAGTGTAAAATCTTTGTCAATCTGCATTCCCCTATCTTCTAACTCTAATTATCTCTCATCACATTTTGCGCATTCTGGATACCAGCTGGTCAATTCCCTCGACGTGAATGCCGGAGGAAGAACATTAATTTTTGCAGCAATGATATGCTTTCCAAGGTCATCGCTTGATAGATTTGGGTTAGCTCGTCAGCTCGTGTAAAGAACTGTTCGGGAAGTCAATTAACTTCATGAACTCAGAACAGTTATTATCAATAACTCGGTACTTTTGTTGGACTCATTTTGGGTTATCTCGTATCATAGCTGAGTACATGATACGTGATACGTTGCCAGTATGTGGTCAACTTTTACCAAGTTCAGCCTTTGGAAGTCACAGGGTGTCATATAAGATTATGTAATTGGTAGCCTGCCGTCAAGTCAAAGAAATTTACTCCGCCGAAAATGTTAACTGATAAAGCTAGTGCTTTGGGAGTGGGGTGGTGGTGTTGAGCTCAGTGTAGGTCATTGTGTTTAAGTACTCATGTTGCATAAGTCGATAGAATGAAGTTTTAGGTACTTTTTTGCATCGTGTTTCATCACTTTGCAAAATCACATTTTGAGCAAACACACAGTGTGAGAATTACCGCCCTATTTACATAATCTATTTTAGCTCCAAATTTTAATGCTAGTTCATGGTACACAAGTTTTAGTATAGTGTGAGAGGTCTTCTCGCGAGCTTTTATATGAGCTTATACAAATGGAGAACTACAAACTGTCCAGGGGCAACGAAACGGACCACAATGTGTGTGCGTGTGTAATGTGTAAATCAGTGGAAGATGTATTGTGCGCTACTGTATATTGGTCGCCCTCGCCTGCGTAACCGGCATCATCCGCCAATGTCTTCAGTGAGGTTTGCATTGTCAGTGTATGTAGTTGTAAAGGTTTCGACTGTCCATAAAACGCTACCCGACTTTTCTTCCCTCTAACCTTTGAGATCTACAGCGATAAAGGAACTTCTAGTTTGCAAGACAGCGTCAACATCCCATTTCATCCTTCAGTCCTTGTTCGTGTTCCTTCCTACTTTTTCCTTCTCCTCCCCACCACCACCCCACCCCATCCTCAAATGTGTTTATCTCTTGCGCTTTTCTCCATGGGAAATCGTATTGATTAGGTTCATTTGTTGAATGTTTGTCGTCAGTTTTAGATACATCATTTCGGTCACAGGTATAGTTACGTGAAAGAAGATTTATAAGAACAGTGGAACATTTCATACTGATGTCACGTAGATGGCATTTCTCGTACGCCTCGCTAACCGAGCGATGTCGTTACAAAACACGATATAAACTGCTAGCTTCACTCATTATGCGATGAAGGTTAACAGCCCGACAATACCGGTATGTGTCTTGCTGCTTCACATCCACATCATAAGCATATCCGTCCTCTAAGATCCGACCGTCCTTCCCCATGAAATTTTCTTGATTTCATTAATTTCTTAATCAGACCTGATCCTACCTCTATCAGTCTTCTTCTCATCCTCCTGAACCGCCTGTCGGAAGTAAAGACAATTTACATCTTCGTTTGGGATACTGCATACACTCTGTCACAAAAATAGTCTTTTCTTCCCTTAAAGCACGAATTTGCTATTTTCTCATTTTTGTATCACAATAAACCGAAATTGACTGATAAAGAGGAATCTTATTTCATCCAGTCACATTTCGTCTATTTTTTCTGGTTCTTCATATATTTTTTTTCTAAATTTTGCCCGCGGCATCTCGGCTTCCAATATTAGCCTTCATCCAACACATCAGAACTCAAATGGTGGATTTTTTCTTAACATGGGCTTTCCTTCATAAAAGTATCAACTTTGAAAGGCGGTTTAAAGTGAACGAATGTGGCGTTGGATCAGTGTTTGTAGGTCTCGTCGAATATTCCGTAGAGCGTAGGAACCTTGAATTACCTTGGACATCATTTTCTCATATACACTATGCGATAAACGTATGGATTGTTATAGTGAAGTGGATGGACGGGGCAGGGGTCCGCCGGGTGCAAATTTGTAAATGCGCCAAATTGCGGTATCGTAAATGTTAGTGCTGCTTCTATTAAAAAAATAAGGAAGGGTAGAACATCGTTAATTAAGTTTGCACCGGCCGCCGATAGTGCTCACAACACTATGGTACTCCATGTGCTACTGCTCTTAAACAGCATGCTGTTATGCAGTTTTGAGAAGCTTCGGCTGCTGTCCTCACTTGCAGTCCACGCCGGTCGTCAAAAGGTACGAAAAATTCCCTCATTAGTTGATTTGCTTACTTTGATATTCAACACTTCGGGAGATCTCCCTCTTTGGAAAATCTGGGTTCCCCCCCCCCCCGATCTGGAGAAAAATTGGACATTGGCGCTGTTGTTTTGTCAATACCCACAAATTTAGGCGTTTTGTGAGCACAATTTCAGTGGCGAATGGTTTTGGATCCCTCTCGCTAAGTTAATTGTTCTTCTGTTTTGACATTAAATGCATATTCAGTAGCCGTATTGTCATAGCCACCGAAAAGCTATGTCCCTACCTGTGGTTCATCACGCCGTTTTTTGAGAAAAAACCAAGTTCTTGAGTGATATGTTCTTGCTAAAAGTTATATATATA
>WURT03049447.1:0-33237 GCA_009936505.3 Holothuria glaberrima
ATATATTCTTTCCCTTAGAGATTGTATAAATGCACTTATCGCGTGGGTGAAGGCAGTAACATGTGAAGGTGGGATTGGCCGCTGCGGGGGCATGGACCACCTGTAGTCTTACCAGGTGAAAAAAGGGCACATTCGTGGACAATACACAATTGGACGCCCAGCTTGGGGATGTCTGACATTCTACACACAGTGCCGTTAGGGGGAGAAGATGCAGAACGACAACCTCTGGAAAAATGAATAAAATTTTTAACTCTGGGTTACTTTTCTTTACATTTTGAACCCTTTTGACATAATTTTTTTCATAAAATGCGGCTTTAGAACGATTTCATCTTTACTCATTTTCAACCTCTCTTCAGTTTTTCCACCCATATGAGTTTACTTTGCTTTTCAGATAAAATAAGAGACCCAGAATGTGTCAGGCCCCTTCATAACCGAATGATTATTGTATGTGGTTACGGGTTATTGCCAATGACTACAATTATGTTGTGTTTTTTTACCCAGGCAGCATCAAACATGGTACATCCTTCCCATAGTTCACACCTGTCTCACAAATACTCATACACACAAATTTCTTTTTCTGATAACAGAAGTACTTCCCTTCAATTCTGGATGTGAAAATAATTAAAATATGGAAACCAAAGAAAGTGAATGGCTACAATTGGCATAACTTTTACATTATTAAAATAGAATAGTTACTATACTACGCACAATATATCGCATGTCGTGCATGAACTAAAATCAATAATTCAGTGTGATCCAATAAGATTTGTCTTGAGCATCATAAGGTGTTGTATAATGTCGACCCGAGATGAATCCTCATACTCGGGTGCAGTATGTCATGTATAGTTTTTCTCAGTTTATCGCGTTATAGGCTTTTACATTTTTAGTTAAAGAATTGCGTAATTTATTCAAGATAACTTAGTGGTTTAATGGTTATCCGTGATATATAATGTCTGTATATTGTGATTTGTGTCGCACCATTGAAGGTATACTGTAGTAATATTAAAAACAGTTAAGACGGGAAGGCAATGTTCCAAAAGTATGGTAAGAAGAATTTTTATTCTAAAAGTTCTTTTGGCTGGATGCCGAAGAGCAAAACCAACTTGACGTTACCACCGAAGGGATTGTTTTATAGCTCCCAGAAGGGGCTACATCCTCTGTGGGACCACTATGATTAAACGTGACCATTCTTTCATTTGTCGGACTCCCCAAAAGTAAGGATGGCGGGATTACACTTGTCCTTTAGGTAAATAACGCCAGAAAACGAGCATTCATGCATCAGCACGGTAATATGTATCGTTAATTGGTATTTTAATTTAAGGTATCACATCCTACATACAAGCTACAATTCCCGTTCAAAATCCTTCAAATATGGGTCATTTTACAGGGTGATTTCTGTTTTACATTTGTATCATGAACTTACATAAGCTAAATATGGAAATGTATGACGGAGAGTGTACTCATAAGATATGCCTAACTTTAAGATTCAATTTATATTTCCAACCTTTTTCAAAAAAAAAAAAAAATACCGTATTTGTATAAGCGATATGTTCTACGGGATTAACTGGGGGTTTCCTTCTAGAAATATCAGTATCACTCACCAAACTGTACTATCTGGCGCGAAATTTAGAGGTCATTTATATATATTTAACAAAAGAAATAACACCGCACAGCAGTCCACATCATAATTCTTGCAAAGGCAATGGGTTACTTTATAGGATATTTTATAGGATTTTACTTCAGAAACCGCCAAACTTTGACGAGGTAAATCTTGAGAACGGTTAAAGATATTGAAATAATTCCAACCTGCCAACTCATCTTTCATTTGGGAATTTTGCTCCCCAAATCATTGAAAGAGTTGGAGAGTTGGTTGTGTTTCATCATATACCTGTCCTGTAACTATACGCAGTTATCATACCAGTTGCTTGTTCGCAAACACTGCTAAGCAGTGACATCAGAATTTGAACACGAAGTTACAGGGGTATATCCTCCTATAACAGCGGATCTGCCGTCAAAGAACGTCCATAACAGGTTATGTTTTACGCTTTTAGAAAAGACTGATTATAATGAATAGCCGTTTGGCTGGGTGTACTAACCAGGAGGTCACTTTGAAGAAATCACCCTGTAAAATGACCCATATTTGAAGGATTCTGAAGGGGAATTGCAGCTTGGGGGAAGAAAGAAACGAAAGGCTACATTAAAAGTGTGTCACAAGTATACATCCCGCCAACCCCTTTTCTTTAAATTTTATAGGATAGAAATGTAAAATGTTATGATTTACACTATCAAGTTTGTCACAAAATCAGAGTTAGGGCTCAGACCCGGTATTGTATGGTTCAAATCAGTGGGGAAAGGAATAATGATTTATATAATCCAGATTAAAAAAAAAAGAAAAGAAAAGAAAAGAGGGAAATAGGAAAAGAGTTTTTGACCTTCGTTTTCAAAAAATGCGCAGCTTTATTGATAAGCCCTCTGCAAGAATTTGAGAAGCCTTATTTTCTCATTCGAGTGTCCTAGACGAAAAGTACCTAATCTTCGAAATCCAATACGCTATGAAAGTTCATTTTCCAAAACAGATTGTTCTGTGATACATTATTTAGACAGATTTCAGTCACAATTATGTTTAATATGACTTATAAACTTGGTTAATTTATAAAGGTCATGGGAAATCGTCACGACTTTCAAAGATAAGAATTATTGGAAACTTCTTCCATATAAAAATGTCATTCACTGTTCCCGAGATTTGCAGTTAGTAGAAGTTCAGTTTATTGGATGTATTGGAACATTTGAAAGACATTTATACCAGTATTTACAGAACAGAACACACCAGAATTTATATTCTTAGATTGTGCAAAATAAAATTTTACCGCCTTGCGATACGTGTAAGTTATTTTGGAGTTAATTACACGTTTAAGTATAGCCTACGTCTATGGTATTCTAAGTTTTCCGCACAGAAAGATCTGAAACGCCGGTGTCTATCATTTTACTTAAAATTGTTAAAACAATTCCATTTTCATCAAATTTTCAGTAGTATATATTTTACCATACTTTCCAAGGCATAAATTTTCTCGCTAAGCTTCGCGACATAGCATTTGCCATATAAGTATTTTAGAACGAACTACTCTTCTAATGTAGTCCTAGCGCTAACTAATCCGCAGTCGGGTAAGCTCTTTCCCCGAGTCCAGCCACAGACAATATTTAGCGCCTCGTTGCCTGAACTATCTACAGGAGGAGTTACTATATACACGCTGCATATCAATCATTTTCTACATAGGCCTTTTATTCACACTATTTTGCTCTCAACCGGTCAATTTTATCTACCGTATTATGATGGCGCTCATCTCAAAGACTATCCAACTGTGCTGTCACTACGCTGTGGCTTTCAGTGACTACCATTTTCTCCCTACACAATAATAGTGAAGTCCACATGCTTTCGACCAATCACCGCACACCAGCCTTTTAATAATGCTTTTTGTTTGATCACCGTGCACTCATATGAAAGTTCAAACGGATGCTATGCCTACGGACAGAACCTAAAATAATCTAGGAGTATTGAAGTCTACGCCATTGCAGACTAGTGGATCGTCAGAACACGATTATCTTTAGAGCAAAGCGACACTCGAAACCTGTTGCCAAGTTTTCTGGCCAGCTTGTTGAAATAGTAAGTTTTGGTTTTCTTACGAAGCAGTTAGAATGGTTCAAGTTTGGTTTTGCTAGAGAGTTGTTAAAGTTTAATTTCCTTTGCTCGCTCCCTCTCTCATAATAACTGAAAGGATAGATCATTACTTGTTTCATTATAAATATCTTCTCAATTTAAACTTTTTTTTTCATTTTGTTGTTTTGTAAATGCGAAACATTTCCAAAGTTTTGCAATGAAGTGTGATTGTCTTTTCAATATCCTCTGTTGGAATGTTATGTAAAGCACGGATATTGTTTTGTCGACAATTTATATTAGTGATATTTTTGTACAAGCTGCAGGTCTAGCTTTTTACAAATTTTTGATGTTCATATGTTACAGATCAGCTTATTTCATGCCTACATATCATATAATTGGTTCTTATGTCAGACTAGTACGCATGTAGTATCAAATTTTACCTATCATTTATCTATTTGCAAGCAGCTTTTTAGTCGTTCTTGAAGTGGAAGAGGCAGAGAACGTACTTGATCTTGTCCTCAAGCAATTGCATTATGGTTATTTTAATAAATAAGACTTATCTTGTGCATATCGCCTTGAACTTAACTAAATATACGCGACAGTGTTAAAGAAAGGATATGTTGTGTAGTCGGTAAACAGTCTCTATCATTGATATTGCAATTTTTTATCTGATGGGAATTTTTTGGCGGGATAGGGGGACTGCCTCTCACTACCCACCTTCTCATATGCCTGCGGAGGTAGGGTTGTTGGTTTTAGACTCAGCCTACATCTAACACCTAAAATGTACCCACTAATCATTCACCCTTTTAATACACATTTTGATTCGTCTTCTTCTTATTTATATAAGCTTAATACTGTGTATTAATACTAGCTACACGTTTTGCAACTGCACAAATAGTAGGAAGATAGTGATCAATATTTGCAATACCATATGCCATGTGTATTGTGTTGGATATTGTATCACTACTTCGTTTTTAAGTTGTCTGCATTTAAAATTGTGTAAACTGCTGCCTTTTGCTGCCAGGCCGCTCAATCGAGTTACTGCCGTAGGTTCTGCAGTAATACTACCCGCAGTGCCTGTCTTTACAGGTGGCTTGAACCATACATATTATACGCTGTATTGTATTTAACCAGCTCCTCGTATACTCTCATGCTTGGCCTGACGTCAATGACGGATGATAATGCATTTTGTCAATGATAACTGCAACACTGCATAATGCACAAATATTTATTCTTTTTTTTTCAAAAATGCTCCAAGTTTAGTACCCCACTAATAATCTTTAACACTGTATTACATGCACCACTATTAAGAAGTAAGAATCATTGTAGCGTAACTTGTAACAGAACTACCAGGGGTGCCTGGGACCGTAAGAGACAAGTAGTGGTGGCCCTAAAGAATTCGGTCAGAGGGGACGTAAATGGCATGTAGGGGCGCTTTGTATAGTATAGGTGGATACCCTATGCCTCAATACGGTGAAAAACTAAAATGTCGGCGATTTGAGGTCGTGGGGGGGGGGAGGGGGGGGGAGGGGGCGAACGCCTCCTGACTACATGGACTCTCCGCCACTGGGGACGAGTGGATGCAGATTGGATGGGGAGTACGGATAAAGAAATAACACATAAAGTCAATCCCAGAAAATAAAAAAATGAAATTCTTCCGGAGTTTGGGCTGAGCGTTTTTTTTTACCTGGGCATAAAGGGGAGATTTTAAGAAATTTCCATAGAGATAGTGAAAAAGAAGAAACATAATGTACAGGTCAGACTTAAAAAATAACCGTTGCCCCCTTTGCCCTTCGAAAAAATTACGCGACCGCTATAACTTTCCATACTCATAACTCGGTGTTTCTATTTTCTAGTAAATTGTTTGATATTGACGAATCTATTGTAATTTTTGTATTGGAAGTTTCATTCAGTTCTGTACTTTTATCAAAAAATCTTCCTTCTACTGCTCACTCAATTGCATGATATCACCTCACGTTATTGGACTTCAGAAAATGAAAGGTGGTTGCGTCGTGGCCGGTATAGACGAAGATATTTAAAACAATTTTTGCTCTAATCCAAATTATTAAACCAATCCTGCGACGATGATATCTGCCGGAAAATTTAGCCTCCGGAATTTCTAGTACAGTAGTATAGATAATTTATGTTGCAACATGTGTTTTAATCTTGCAGCTTCAATTTTCCCTCGAAGTCATCCGAGCCAGCTCGACTGGATACCCGTACTACCACCGTGGCTCCCAACGAACATAACAGAATGTCCGACGAACCAAGCACCCTGCACAACGGGCGTCAACGGCTGCGGCCATGGTTAATCAATGAAATAAATTCAGGTAAAATTAAAGGCCTCGTTTGGATGAACCAGGAGAAGACGATGTTTAAAATACCATGGAAACACGCGGGAAAACAGGATTATGATCCTGAGGAAGACTCCAAGATTTTTAAGGTAAGAAGCACCGAAAAATTTAATCACACTTTCGATGGATATTATTGATCCTTAATTGTGTTAAAATGATTCTGGGATTAACTGGATTCATAATTATTGTTTAATTTTTCATGGAATGTACTAAAACAATCGCCAAGAACAGTTTTTGTATTCATTTTAAATTTGAGGATTTTCTTGTGGGAGCAAATTTAATTCTTTCTGCGGCTAGTAATAATCCATCAATAAACCGATTCATATTTCACAATGTTATCCAGTTTTTCAGTCATCATTTCATTAAAATACCAATTATGCTACAATCTGAACATGTTCTGCATTTACATTTGGGAAATCCCGAGTAAGAATTATGTTTTTATTCACAATGCTGTGTTTACATATGAGATAATTCAAAAGACCTTTTCTCAAGGTTCCCAAAAGGCAAACTATACCAACTTCTTCATTAAGTTTACATAGCAATAACACTGACACTTCTTGGCCGCTCAGATGTGCTATATTGTCAAAATCTATCCGTTGTGTTCTCAGCTTAATTGCCTACAAATTCTTTGCATATCAATTGTCACTAATAAATGCAACAATTCGTCAAACAATGGAAATATTTGCTATAAAATCAAGGAAAAGTTCTTTGTAGCAATGAAAAGAAATATACCTAACTTGATCAAAAGTAGCAAAAGAGTGGGATATAACCCCGAAACGAAATCGAAACTACAACAAACTATAGGTTACAACCGTGACAATTAGAAAACACTTAATTGTATATACATGTAGAATTAAAGATGTAGAAATTTGAACGGTGGGTTGTTGGAATAGTAAGGAGGAAAACATGAATAAAATGAAGTATTTTGACTATTTTGTTCTGTTGCTTCATCCTCTAAAATTTTATCTTTATATCATGTTTTTTACTATTTAATTTAATGATTAGAATTATGAACAGCTGTCCTTTTGTTGTTTACAAATTAAATAAACTCACCGTAGTCTGTAAGTTTCTTTGAAGTTTTTTAACACCTTGAAACAAAAGAAAATTATCTGGAGGTGTATGGATGATGTAATACGTAAACAACATTTTATTAATTAATGAAATGAATGAAAAATGTCATTCAAGACTGCAATCAGTTTTAACAGCCCACGGTTGAATAATTTAGTAGAAAAAAACTATTGGAAATAAAGTCCAGCGTCTCATTAACATACGGTTAGTGTCTGCTGTATTTGTTTTTGTTTTCACATGGGAGGGACATATAGGAGGGCATTTTGAAAGTTGTTCCTTTCAAGGAAATTCAATATTTGTTTGGCAGCGTTGGTCGGAGAACACAGGAAAATACAAAAGAGGTGTGAATCCGGAAGAGCCAGCCGTCTGGAAAACTCGACTTCGAACAGCTTTGAACAAACTCCCTGACATACAAGAAGTCACTGAGAAAACCATGCTCGACATCCCAGAACCATACCGCGTCTACAGGCTCCTTCCAAAGTCAGGTAAGTTAACATTTTTTCTAAACTTTACATTATTATTTAGTCTGGAAGTCTGGAAACGAGAATTTATGTCCCCTCTTCAACGAAATACTAGTACAAATGGGGGAAAGATAGGTGAAGCTGCCGACGCTTTATAGAAACTTAGGACGTAGAGTTAATCCAAGACCGTGATGCTCCTGCACTGTCATTACACTCATTATCTTTGATCTATTTTGACAATTTTATTCCTTTGCAAGAATATCAGTCTTTCCATCTTCTTCCTTCCCCGGTCTAACCGACTGCAGAGCCTAATTTTAATCAAAACATGCTTTTTGCTTGTCTTACTTAATACCACGGACATACATTCTTAACGGTAGACGGAGACGGACGGACTGCAATCCGCAGTTGTTTCTGAAAAGTTTCCACCGTGAGGTCCCTCTGAATTAAAGCAGCTTCTTTTCCCAGGCTCCCCAACCCCTCTCGCAAACTCTCTTTGTGGGCTCATTTGATCCTATTTGTATACGGGTGTACGGCGTTTTCCTTGTTTTAAAGTTTCATATAGTATCTGCTACACGTCCAAGTGGTTCTTGTATTTATTATTAGATAGGTAGACGGATTAACCGCTAATTCGGGTAAAACTGACACGGAAGTGATTATTCAATGTGACTGGATGCATTTTTGATAAAAAAATGGTCAATTGACAAACTTTTCGCGATTTAATAGTTGAAAAAGTTATAGAAAACATATTCGACTTCATAAAAGAGATATATGTTAGCAATATTTGTTAATATTTCTTCAAAACGAATGTTTGTTAAAAATAAATCATAGATACAAACCATTTCCCTGTTCATCGAAATAATCGAAGGACACGAAACAAAGCAAAATAAGCTTAAATTTTATTGTAGAACTTAATTTTTAATTGCTAAGTGTTTCGATTAGCTCATTTTAATTAAACATGAAACGGGAACGAGAAAGTGAAACAGGTACGGAAATTGTGATCAAATTTACTAATGACAAAAATTTTGCTGCAAAACATTTGAAAACTTTGATTACAACAAAATCCCTTTAAAAAGTAAAACTGTAACAGAACAGATTGATTAATTCCTCTTTTTAAAACAAAAGCTGCCTATTAATTTCCCATTTTTGGCCAAATCAATAGTATGGAAAGTTAGTAGTGAAAACGGAAGTTTGTAAATGTCTTCCGAGTGTGGTTGAAGTATCTTAACACTGCAGTTTGTTGAAGCAATACAAAGGTTTCCAAAAAGTTTAAAAGCGTCAAAAGCCTCCAAGAGATAGACTAGCCGCTAGTAAGTAAATAATAATTATTAGTAATTAGTAGAACTAGTTTGTTATGTTGTGGTATGATAAACATTATTTATTCTTTACAAACACAATTGAATAGTTTTTATAAAGTTAATTTGAGTAGCATCGTCATCTAAACTATTGTCTCAGACGGGGAAAATTAAAACAACCAATATTAATTTCAAACCTAAATTAGGTCTTATTATTTCATCAATATCTGTTACCCACAATGATTGTCGCATTACTTTGCCATAAAGTAATTACCTACGACCAAAAGTTACTCTAAAGTTTGACGAATCACGATGATTCCCAACTCGACACTCGTATTTCAACCAAGGAGAGCAACTCCCTGGCTTCAACTTATCCAGAACTATTTCATTTTATGTAAACAAAAATTGCAAACCTGGATACAAGCCTACCCAGCACACAGTAGCTGTAACATCACCTGTGAACAGTAATTACTGTCGCTGAAAGAGACCGCACAGATAAGTCACGGACTGTAGGAAGTGACGCTTGAGGATCACCGTTATGACTCATCCTTGGAAAACACCCGGCGCGTTACCTCTTACAGTGGTCTTTAAAAATCCGGTTGCCAACTTGCAGCCAGGATTAATTTGCGAATGTAAATTCTTGTTGGAAATTTAGGCTGGCCTGGACTTTATTAAACGATAACAAGAAATTTTAGACATGTTAGTAGTTTGTAATGTGTCGGAAGTCCTGTTTTTACTGAATCAGTTCATTGATATCTGTGTACTTCGAAAAACCAGCTAATTAGAAAACATAATGCTGTAAATAACAAAGGGTGAATAGCCTGCATAACTGGTCCGTACGATTCCTTTTGATCAGGTCTGTTATCTTCGGTAAACGAAAGGAACTAAGTTCATTTGCACACCCAACTGAGGGTAGACCACACTTCAGTGACTTGCAAAAGACAATGATTGTCTTGTATATTTTCTAATAGTACAGAGCTATAATAGAAATACATTTGTAAAGTTGATATCTGTGTGCTTTGGATGTTCTTTGAATCGAACACTAAAATTTGTTGCGATTGTATGCCACTTGACGGTGTTACGTGAAGAAAACTACACAGGCAAGTCCGTTCAAAAAGTTAACAAAATTTACCAACCATGAGCACTTTTGTTATTAGCCTGGGCAGATTTTTACCCAGCCGTTTGTCAGGCGGCTTGCATACGTGCTTAACTCTTTTGAGAGTAAACATCATTCTCTTGCCCATCTGGTGCTCTATCATACGTAGTGTGAGATATTGCCGTCACGTGTAGGCTAATTTAAAGAAACATTGAACTTGATACTATTTCAGTGAGCCTACTGTTACTTTCTAAGCATTTGTGTTGGAAATGCGTAAATGCTGAATTCATGCAATATGCCCGCTGAGCTCTTTACGCCTAACGCCTAACATTTTCAAGGACAACTTCGTTCTTTTTTTCTTTTTTTTTTCATTTTAAGTTTTTTTTGCACTTCTGTTCTTCTCTCTTCATCTTTAATAACTTTATTTTTCCTAAAGATCAACAGATCGTGAGATCTGTTTATTGCTACCAATATAGACAAACAATACAATGATAGGAGCCATATATTTTCATGCCCTCTGAACTTGGCTAGAGACTAAGTCATCCATATCGATGTACAAGTTCAGTGTGCTGTTCAGTAACATTACCCTTGACTGACCCGCTCGGGGAAGCAAAAATACTGGGATTGCCCTAGCGTCCCACCAAGCACATTCCTGCGACTATGAATCATCGACATATGGAATATTGTGATAAAATCCAGACGCCTGGAATTTTGTCCCGAAAGCTTGTAAACATGTCAATTTTCGTGCAAGGCATTTTGACCTAAATTGGTCGCGATGATTCGATAATGGTGGAATGTGAGCTTGCGGTCGGGGGCTTATTTCTGGAGAGAGATTTAAGACGGGGAATCCTTGAATTCACACGGTGCTATGACCGCATGAGGTCAGACCGTATACATTGCAGGAACTTGAATCGAGTAGCGTGGTGGATTTATCTTACAGTCCTACTTTATTGTTTGTTTGATGGATATAAAAATACATGACATTGAAGAAATTGAAAAAGTAACCCTGAATATGGAATTTCAATTCAATTTTACGAAAGAAATGAATAAAGAGAAAAAAGATGGGAGGAAAACGAACATGTTAGAAGATCTGATGAAATCTCTTTTGACTTGAAAGAAATTATTTTATTTTGGATCAGTAAAATTGTAATCCTTTTCAATTAAACACAATTAAAAATAGATTCTGTTTTCTTTTTTTTTTTCAACAGCCAAAGGTCATGGGCACCCACAAAAATCTCCAAGGCCACCGGTAAGTTTTAACCCCTTTTAAAGATCACCCAGTTTCGAGGCCGTCGAAACAGGGAGCTACAGCCCCTATCATTTTCTGCTTGAAGTTTTTTTGTCTTAAAGCGCTCAAAATTACATTGCGAAATGCCGTAAAATGTCTGTAAACTGCTGTAGAATAACAGAACAAAAAGCAAAGAACTACAAAGACTGATCCATGTTATCTTTATGTATTAACTTGTTTTTGTTCTGTAAATCTACAAATTTTTTTACAGTATGAATTAAATATGGAAATGGTTTGTTTATGATGGTTTTGTCATCTTGGTGGGAATTTCGATGACTATTCTCCTCATTTTCAATACTTTTAACATCAAACAGGCACTTACGACATTTGGGAATATGATGATATGATTGATAGTGTTGTTGGATTAATCATGTAGGCTAGATTCAATTTATCTCGAACAGCGAGTGCACTGACCTACAAGTAAGCAATATAACCGCCTTTAGTGTTAGGGCCTATAATACTCAGAAATACACGTCTGCCACGTCTTATTACTTCCTGCATGGTAACCGTTCCACTAACCACTAAAAAGAAAAATTTCACCAGCAACAAATTCTTCGATATGCTCTACATCCATGATCTAAAATAAACGTTCGTATAAGCAAAGATAGTGCTTACATTTAGAAATAAGTCAACCTTTTACACCAATGGGTTAGAGTGATAGTTCGCGGACCTTTCAATTTTCTTTGGTACTGTTTGTGAGTTGGGGTTGTTTTCATACTTTCATTGTTTTACCTCACGAATTAATCTTTTAATTCCACGTATTTTATTTACCTTTTTTGTCTTCCCTTTAGAGCGGCAGTGAACCCAACTACGCATTCCCCGTTAACTATGACCATCGGCGACAACCGAACGGTAAGTCACCATTCAGCCACTAACTTTCCCTGACGGGAGAAGTAACATGCCTCTGAGGGCAGGTTCACAGCCGGAAATTATGAAAATTAAGGAAGGAGAAGGGGAACCTGCACCTCAGAGGAGGCCATAGGCGTAGGAAGCTGTTCGAGACAGGGACGGTGGGGAGGGGGCTGAACGTTTTTTGGACCGCCGCCCTGGGAGATGGTGTCAGGGGAGGTGATCCCAGCCCCCGCTTCCTTCGCATATGAAGGGCGCATCACTCTGGTATGTCCTTTGTAGTCATAAAAATTTTGAGAGTCAAATTTGTCAAGTGGGGTAGTCTGCGCGGAGGCAAGTGAAATGGGCCCACGTTTTCCCCCTGGCTGCAGGCCTGAATGTAGGTAGTCATATATACATACCGCTGTGAAAGAGATGTAGGATCCCGGTTATGTTCCATAAGTCCTGACGGTTACGAAAAAGGGACAGCAGAGATTGGAAGTGGGGAATGACAAAAGGCCCGACTGTGGCATATCTAGAACATTTCACCGGGCGGAATGTTTTCACTCATTGAGTTTTCTAGTCGAGGTCGCCGGGGTGCGAGACCTTTGTGGGACACAAGTTCTCTAACCTAACCTCCCTTAGCAACTTCACTGAGACCGGGCCCCTTGTTCTCTTTTGTGAGACTACTTGATTGGTTACTTGAAAGAATTGTTAAATATTGCTCACCATATGATAGTTCAACGAGATGTAGAATTTAGCTTTCTTCAGACCCACCGTCACTCGAAAAGTCATACTTGTGAGTGATTACCGTCAAGCTTAACATTGTTTTAGTGTGACTACCCCTTCCCACATTTGAAATGTCTCATCTTACGGCAATAGTCCTCATTCTGACATAATAGTTCACATACATGTATCTATTTTCTGTTTAGGGTACTACCCTGGAGCCACACCAGAATACTCACCTGCGTTGTCTAACCTTGGAAGTCAGTGGCCGCAGCTACCTGTTGCTACACCTAAACCTTTCCCAGGCCAGGTAAAGTAACATTTCTTAACCGAATTTCGTCGTGTAGTTAAGAAAGAGAATATTTTACACCACTTGCACCAAAGGTTAGTTAGTTAGTTAGATGAGGTTTAACGGCCCAGTTTCCAACCAAATGGTTCAAGTCCAGCCGGCCACGGCCTTTTTTCCAGTTGTGGCTCACTGGCCTGTTTTCCCTTACTCCATTGCTTATGCGGAGCATCACGCACAACGGCAGAAGGTTCCATTTTTAAAGTGTTTGGTATGACTCGACCTGGGAATCGAACCCGGGACTCCCGCGTGAGAGGCGGATGCTCTACCACTAGACCAAACACGCGGTAGTTGACCAAAGGAGACACAATAAAATTACCTATGTCAAATTAAGGCCCTTTAGAGCATAGGCCGGGGAGAGTAAAGGTCCAGAGTCGCTCTCATGTGGGAAAAATCGGGTATGTTATAGTTAATATAAATCAATTTTACCATAGCTCATTCGGACCTGGGTGATGGGGTGGTGTTTTATGCTAGTCCCACCTTGTGTAAAGCGCTGTTTACATCGTTTCAACTTGACGTTTTGCCATTCAGTAGAATATCGTCATCTCGGTGAAATATTTTGTTTGCTTGATTGCATTTTACAATCTTGATTATTTAATCTACTCATCTTTTCTTTTGCAGGGAGGATACTTTCACCCTGCAGACGAACGAATTCGTCCGTCACATTATGGTCAAGATCAATTCTTACAAGGTAAGTTCATATCACGATTTACCCAGGGACATCGGTCGGCACTATATGGCGGGAGGGGACTAACCAACGCTTGCTAGTGGGGTCTATGTAAAAAATGTAGCTTGGGAAATTATTGGAGTGTACCCCTCCCTCCTTTGAACTAATGCAGCCCAATGGCTATTTAATGTCGCTCCATATGCCTTTTTCATTAGTCGTGACGTCACTGGCCCTGTAATTTAGTAGTGTCGTGTATGGCTGTATCCAACTAATGTACCAGAGCAATAATTGCTGTATTACCATAATATAACTACGTAATAAATTCAGAATTTTCACACTTTGAAAAAGGTTGGGTACAAATTTCACCAGCACTGGGCACGTATATAAAAAAATCTAAATTGGTTAAAGTTTACCCAACAGTTATTTACGTATGGGTTTACCGAGAGGCTGGTTACCACTTTAATGGGTCACCATTCCCGTGGTTAACCCGTTGATTGACCACTATTGGTCAAATTTGACCCAGTTTGAGTATTTTCACAAACGTCCCCAGTCTTGGTGGAAATTTGACCCAACTTTTCTTAGAGTGCATGTAATGAATTAATGACCATACATTATTGCATGATATAGGGCCGAATTTTACTAGGGTGGGGAGGAGGGAACGGACATTTGAATATCATGGGGAAAGATTGTATTTTATTATGTCAACTACATTTGCCAACTTATCCAACAAAAAGATCTTGGTTCAAAGCGATACAGCATGACCCTAATTTAGGAACATGTTGTGTGGTAAAACTTGAATGAGTGGAGCATTTTTGAGCAGACGAAAATTTTGCAAAGGTAGGATTACTGGTCTCTAAGTGCAAGTCCTTTCATTTGGTCCTACTGGTACTGAAGTATATCAGGTAGTTTAGAGAATACAACGAATTACGAAAAATAATTAAAAAGTGAAGAATGTTGACAAATAAGGAGCAAATACCTCACTTTGATATATCCAGGGATGCAGCAGCCGTTTGGGAGGGACCCGCAGGACCTCGCTGCCGTTCTTGATGCCATCGCCCCTGAAGATGACGGTAGAAACATGATGCCACCCCAAATGACCGGTAAATTATGTTACCACCTTCTACACTATACGATAGAAAATTACTAATAGTTGAATGCAGGATCTGGCATAGAGAGGTTTAATGAAAGGGGGGGGGGGGAGATGAAACACTGATGTCCTGGCAAAATAATGTCCTGTAGCAAAGAATTAGTAGATGGAGAAGGGGGCATTAGCACTTCAGATGGATTATTCTTTGCAGTTTAAAGCTTTTGGACAATCGATTTGACGGGACGGGGAGGGGGACGGGACTCAGTAGACTGTACGGTCCTTTTGAGCTTAAACCTCGGTACAGTCCTGACTCGAGGTTTCTAATTGTTATATTAGCTTATAACACTCTGTGTCATTTGCATTTATTGGGTCAGGTGTTGGTAATTTTCCCGGCATGATTGAAGCTGGGGATGACCCTGGTGAGTAAATACATTGTCCCATTGTATGTCATGATAAAAAATCGTGCATATTTATTTCGTGGCCTGCCATGAAGATCCACAGCTGTGAAATGGGCTGGCAAAGTTAACAATTCTTCATATTGATTTTATTTCGTAATTCGTGATAATCATTTAAATCTATATTTGTTCATAAAGACTGCATTAAGGGCATTATGCATTTTATCACTTCTCTGTTTCCCTCAGGTATGCAATCATATTTCCATGGCAACAACAACGACCCCAATCAGGCAGACCAATACCTTAACTATCAAACCGGCGGCTATGTCCCTAACCAAGAGTATTATCCGCCATTCACCGCTAGCCCTGCCTCAACTACCGGCTACTACCCAGAAAGCCAATACGCGTTATCATCGCAGGCCAATCAACAACAGGTTAGCATACAGCAGCAGCAACAACAGCAACAATGTCTCGTCTACAGCGAAGCTAGTGAACCTAATGACGTAGTCATGAACGAATTACCTCCAGCAGACTGTCTTCCAGCAGGTAGGCGACACTGGACATTTGAGTATGGCGCGCGTTTTCATACAAATTACTTTGGCCAAGAGCTAATACCAGTTACATAAAATTGCAAACCTCAAATGAGTGGAGTTTTCGGGGCTACGAGAATGTGCTAACGTATCAAGTCAAATGAAATCAAGCTCACCACATAAGTTATGATGACGTCAGATCTCCGAGGGGCCGAAAATGATTACTTGTTTCTGGAGTAGGCCCTTCTTGAGATCTTTTTATGGGTGGGTCCAATAATGGTAAAATGACTTCAATATTACGTCCCCCGAGCGGTTGTACGTGCTGGGACAACGGATTTATATTGAAAGTGCGTATATGTTTTAACAGGGAGCTTCCATTTGTCAAATAGCGACTCCCTTGTTGCATGAGTTGAAGCTGAGGGTTATAATACTAGGTTGAGCAAAATGTCAAATATTAATTTATATGTAAATATCAGAATTCGTATAACAACGGGTTTTAAGTTCAATATATTTTTATCTTATTGAATGAATAAACATTAAAACAGGTGTTCCAGGATCTTTATCAATCATTTTATAAATATTCAGGGTAGTGGGGAAAATCTCTGTTCAATTATATCGAAATAATAAAACGAGTTTAAAATCAAACGTGTTTAATATGTTTCTCAGAAACTCTTTGAAACAACTAAACTTTTTATAGGTACTTACCATGATCGCAAACCACGCTTCTTTGCTTATCTCCTGTTTTATTTTTAAAGAAGGAAAAGTGGAAAATCTGCTAGACGTAGATAAGACCCCAAATTTTTTAAAAAGTGGTTGGTCAAGTTAACTGTCAATTGGATCAAATGGTTCACCCATGTATATGTAGAAAAAAGGATGGTGTGAAATAGTGTAACCCCGGGAGGGTAGTATTGTGGCGACCATTTTGTCTGTCACTGTGAATGGTAACATTTAATGAATTGGATGGCATATCGGAATGTGTACATGCACATGCTATTAAACCGAGCTGTCATTCGGTCTTTATTCCCTCTGATCTGGTTTTAGACGGGGATTGCATCCTCTGGGCAATTTAAAGATATCGTAGAATTTCAAAGAGTCTTTCAAATTAAAACCACGCTTGACCTAAGATACCCTCATGATTTAATATCAGTGCAGAAATGACATCATTTTCGTCTAAACTTGAAGGAAAACTTGCATAAATCGCCCAAATCACCAAACACTGCCACTTGACACGACCTTCACACTGTCGTCCCTCTTTTCTCCGCATTTAGAACACGAGTTTGAGTTGCTCGTTTTCTATCGATCTGAAAAAGTCGTGTCAAAACACATCAACACCTTAAGTGGATGCCACATCTACTTCAACAAGTCTACTAATAACCACCTTGGATCTGAGGTCATCGTACTTCCCAGTGAAAGCGTGGTGGAGCCACCCTTGATGACCGACAAACTCGCTGGTCTGACTCGGTCCATCTTGGATGCAACCGAAGGAGGGTAAGATGAAAAGCTTAAAGACAAACACTCGTCGCTCTAAAGTATAATTTTAGTGTGGGGGTATCAAAATTCTCAGTTGGTGACTGCTCTTTGATTGACATCAAAGTTTGAAAATTCAAAAGATGCAGAGTAGCTCAAATTCCACACAATTCAGAGAGTGTTTGGATTACATATTACAGACTTGAATGCTCACCAGGACATGGCCTTAAGCAATAAAATAGATTTGTTTCTGCAGAAGTAGTAGCTTTGCACAGTTATGGGAGGAGCTAAAAGTTGCTTATAGTTTGGGAAAATAAGCCTTTTCGCAATCTCGACTAAACATGCTTACAGCGTGAAAAACTGGGGATAAACAAACACACTGCCGTACTTACAACACGTACCAAAAAACTGCGTTTATTTTAGAATATATTCAAATTGTGTCTTGTTAGCTCAGCCAGGAGTGTAAGGTGTGTTCTTACCTGCGGTTTTGTGTCTTGAACAACTGAAACATCCTCTTCTTGGCCTTAAAAAGTGTCTTATGATCTGTCCCAAATAACGTGTATTTTGCACACTATGTATGGCGATTGTGGTATGTTTATCTTCCTTGCATCCAACAATTCCCTGCCGCAATCGTAATTGCGAAAAGGCTTGTTGGAACTGGGAGAATTGCCCTTTAAAGTTATACGGTAACTGTTATAGTCCTAGGTTGTCTGTTTGATGAAGTGCAACCCAACTCTCCTGGTATTATCAAATCCTTGATTATACCTTCATTTTCATTTCTCCCCCCCCCCCCACTCACAGAGACTGAGTCCGTGGATAACTATAAGAGAACTCCCATGTACCCATCATTTATAACAGCTCACTGAAATAACGGTGTGAAGTAATGTATTTAGGGGGTATGGAGACAAACGCTCTGGGATGTGGCACCCTGAAATGGGTATCCGTGGTTAAAAGTTCGACCAATTTTGCCAGTCCAGTTGGTTTTGTAAGAAAGGTCTATAATTTCAGCTGTGGAAGATAAAACTACGCTAAACTCAAGCGGCTCGGGTGGCTATCGTCACGTCGAGAAAATAGGCCTGTCTGGCTATGGCTTTAAGTAAAACTGATATGGAAGCTTAAGTTATCAAACGGCAAAATCTCAGTCTTAACAAACGGCAAGCCAGCTTGTTATTTCAGCAATACGTAGATGATCCGGTAAACGAAAAAAATTGCACTCTCGAATACAAAACGAGAAGGAGAAAACATCTCCTGCTTAAATTAACCGTTTGGTAGTAGCTATCAAGATCCCTTTGAGTGTGTTAGATAATCATTTGACCATTGGTATTTATCTGCTGGCTCTTAACATCCAGTGTTTCTTTTATTTTTTCCACAGTCTCACTCTGCAAGTCAAGAACAAGTGTATTTACGTGACGCGGTTCTGTCGCAGCGCCCTCTTCTGGAGTTCATCTCTTTATCCACACAAGATCGAGAAGGTAGAACGTTACAAAGAGACCGTCGTGTTCGACCTGGTCGAATTCAGCAATCGCATCAAAAACTACGTTTGTCGTCATGGCGATTCGCCTCCGCTGCCTGCGGTTTACTTCGGTGTCGCCCAGAACTGGACGGTCAACTCCCCCCTGAAAAATTGTCTCATTTCCATTGTAGTGCGCCCTCTGCGGTCTGTAGAACAGCTCAGAACCATGAACAATCAAGCCAAGTCCCTTCCCTTGAGCATACACAGTGGCATGCTTCAGTTCTCCGGAGCTAGTATCGATAGAGATAGCTTTGAGGACTACCCTGCTGATATTTTAGCAGCAGGTAACTATCCGTTTGATTCCATGACTGAGGAAGTATTCATTCAGAGCGAGGGAGATTCCCCGTCGCCATAGATACTTGAAGTCAAATTGGTTGCGATGGAAAACATTTTAAATAGCTTTCTTGCGAAAAGGAAGAATCCTTTGGAAATTATTTCAAAACTAGTAGTTTTCAAGGATACGTCGTCATTAATTCAAAGATGTGAATCCAAAGTGTTCTAATAGACGCAGGGAATCCCAGTCTAATGACGAAAAACAAAAAAATATTTCCTTTTGCCAAATAAAGGTCATTTGAATCTTCAAAAACTTAAGCGATTATTCAATTGATTTAAAATGTAAATATAAAGTAGTTATAGAAACCTTCGATTCAGGACTCGTAATACTGGAAACGAATTTCTTTTTCTTGTTTTGGCTAAAAAAAGAAAATAATGCTGGTCATTAAGTAAAAAAAAAAGTTATAATAAAAATGGAACTTTGTTCGAATGATAACTTAATTATTGTAAGTTTAAGCATAAGTATGAAATTAGTAAAAGATTAAACTTGGCTCGATTAAAACAATTACTGTAAGTTGAAGATGGTCGCTTCTCTCTTTTGAGTGATATATTGGAAGGTATCTAAATATGCACAAAATCAAGCAAGATCCTACAGTTTACTGACAAACTATTGTTTCACAATTTTTGCAGCTTTGTTATATATTAATTTTACATGTCCTTTGTACACTTTTAGGTGGAAATTTATATCGCATAATTTCAAACAACCAAACGGAAGGAACCTGAAAATAGTTATTACAGACAGGTTATTAAATCAAAAGAAGAACTTTTTACTTGTCAGAAATTTTACCCATGCACTTCGCCTGCAATATGTAACAAATATGAGAGGACCACATCTTGTAGATTAAAAAGGAATAAAAATGCTGCCGTGCTTTTCGCCTTCGTTTTGTCAAGGTAACCCCTGCAGTCATGTGCCGTACTTTACTTTGATGAGCAAGAAAGCACGGTCCCTTACATGAGGGTTACTCTAAATAATATTCGTAAATAATCACATTTCAATCCCTTATTATTGTTGTGCAATGACACTGGGATATGTTTCCTGGTGTAGTCTAAAAGTGTGA
This sequence comes from Holothuria glaberrima, assembly GCA_009936505.3. Lineage (NCBI taxonomy): Eukaryota > Metazoa > Echinodermata > Holothuroidea > Aspidochirotida > Holothuriidae > Holothuria > Holothuria glaberrima. The sequence continues at coordinate 20,165 of WURT03049447.1, forward strand.
CAGGTTCTTATGCTTTAGGCTCCTAAATCTTTCAGCAAAATTCTAAATAAAATTCTTGGATTATTTGTCTTACTTTATCCATAAAGTGCTGGTCATTTAATGGTTTTAAAGAATATATTTAAATTATTTCAAGTTGAAGCAACTCTAAATTAAACTTATAGTGCAGGTGTAACAGTAAATTGTAGATTAAATGTCAAATGGTTGGGTTTCCACAACGGCGTTCCATGTGCCTTACATGCTGTTCTTTCTTTATGTCTTCTGGTCTCATTCGGGTATTTTGTATCAGTTTAAAGTACTGTACTAGGACCAAAGTTAATAAGTGATTTCACCATATGAAGAGTCTCAACTTTTATATTAAAAACAAAGTGCTTAATTTTGTAATCATAAAATACGTTATTTTTTAATTGTATATATGTCATCTTGTACTACGAAATATGATAATCATACGAACAACTTCACTGAAATACACAAGCTGTCCAATTTGACGTTCAGCACGTAACTTTTGAAGCTCTTTACAGGGAATCTAATTATGAGGAAACGAAATATTTAAGTACTTATGAATATTTGATACAGTCCGGAAGGGGAGATATTTGTAAATAAAGTTGATGTGAAGGCATCTACTATTGACCGAATTCAATAGAAATAGGCCTACTGGTTGTAGTAGATGTTTATTGAAGTGAGGTATTGATTATTGGTGCTGTAAATATATTGATCATCGATCGATAGCAAACTTTAATACATTTTATCATTACACCAAGAAATTGACAAGAAGTCTCTTGGCATTTATTCTCCTGTTTCGTCTCGTCAAAATACTGAGAACTGTAATTTACGGGCAGATTAACACAGGGGTCGAAGCACGAGGGTTGGGCATCGGTCGGGGCACTCCACCCCTCCATTTTCATAGCTGGGGCTCAAGGACTTGCCTTATATTTTCGATGGCTGAGTCGTTTTGCCCACCCCGAAAAGTCTACATAACCTTCAAAAATATTGCCCGATATTTTTCAAATCTGCCAAAGAAATAGTTCTTGCTACAAAAATGAGAGGAGCTGCAGTCCTTAAGTCCACGGCTTGTGCGCCCATGGTGTGTCTTTAAGTATTGCCAACCCAGGGGATTGCACAACGCATGTGCCTCTCCAAATTTTCTTCGAAAAGGAACTTACTTGGAAAAGGTTTGGAAGAACCCAGTGCTAAGGATTTTTAAAACATTGGGCACTTTCCATTTTCAATTCTGCAACAACATGTGCCAGATTGTAAGTTCCTCTTGTGTTTTTGGCCAATTAGTCAGTGAAATTGTTTTACTTTCCTGTTAGAGAGAGTCTCAGTGGCCACGGAAGACCAAATTTGCTCCCTCATTCTCTCCCTGTCCCTCTCTTCCTCTCATATAACGCTAGGGGAAGAAGGGGATTCATTTTGTTTCTTTCTTCCTCTCAAAGTCCAATCTTACTTCCCACACTGATCTGGCATTTATACTAGTAAAATATTTGATCATGGATACTAGCATAGAACAAGAAAAGTAATGGTGAATTAAAGAGATTCAACAGTGTGAAAAGTCAATACAATTAAAGTCCACTGTTGAAGAAAACATCGTAAATACTCAATCAGAACATAATAACGGTGGTTAATGAAGTTTCTCGAAATTCAACCGATGTAGTATACAATGTACTAGCCTATACACCAGGGGTGAGGAACCTCCGGCCCGCGAGACCATTTTGTCCGGCCCGCTAGGCAATTTATACATGTTAATTCAAAGTCACTTGAAAGGTAATTGATAATAATCTTTTAGCCCACGGTGCCTACAGTGGCGGAGCGTCCATTTAGTCAAGGGGCGTTTCCCCCTGACGGACTCAAATAACCTGTCAGCGCCCTTTTTAGGCTTTGATGCATAGGGTTTCTACCTACTTCAACGAACCCCTGCAGCCCCCTCTGACCAAATTCCCTTGCTCCGCCACTGGGTGCCTATCGTATTTCCTGCTTATACCACCGTACTTTAGCTATATCACGTAAAGCTGCTGCGAAACATTACCAGTATATTACTTAAACCCTAGTACCCACAATGCAACATCTCCACTGTTTTGTTACACCCAAACCAGGTGCAGAATACTTGTACATTTGGTAGTATCGAAAGTTTTGCGTGGAAGGCTACATATATAGCAATGGACAGAAGTGCACTAACAGATGTACCGTATATAGGTCTATTACATTGAGTACTTATTCGGTGGCACTGTTTTTATTCCGGTAGGTACAGGGAGTAAGAACTGTCCCCCGAAGAATGAATTACGCGTTTTTGGTGCACTTCGACCGCACTTTTCGTTTGTATTATTCATTATTACTAACAAGTCAAATGGTCATATTGCGATACTTCTGGTTAGCATAGCCTTTGTGATTCATTGTCATTTAAAGATAGTGGGCGGACATTCTATTGTTTTACCATTTGTACAAACTCCAGAACCCCCAGGGGCTTCGGCCCACCAGGCCCTGTTTAGGTCCTCACTATCTGCGGCCCGTGAGCGGATTATAACTACAAAAACGGCCCGCCGGAGGAAAAAGGTTCCCCACCCCTGCTATACACGGATGGACATATGGTTTGCCCCTCAGAGAGGTCGTTCGTGAAGTCATGAAAGTGTGAGCAGCCATGGAGTTGCTCTTCCGTTAATTAGGATGTCATCAGTGAATAACAGGCCTTATCTACCTGGTATTACCAGTGGCGGATACTAAATGTTTCTCATTTGAATACAGTACTGATTAATTGTTGTGGTTGTCTATGACGGAGGACCTGTCTAAACCAGCAAACCTCTGTAGGTGATTTCATGTACTTAGGGTAGCCTCGGGTTTATGAAGGCCTATCACAGTACGGTAACATTTTTGTCCTATAGAAGGTGCGCTTTTCAAAGTCCCTGGTGACACAGTCATGATGTTAGCACCATTGTGCAAACTTCATTATGCAGAGAGACTGCAAAGCTTCTCTTTTGGGAAATCAAAAGGGCCCCTTTGTCACAAAGATAAGACAGCATATTGTGTAATTTTATAAAATTGCAGTTTCAACTGTTAGACTGTTACCCCCGCAATATGCAACTCTGCCTCATCCGTGACCCCACAATGCCAGTGTCTGGCTACGGTACTGGAAACCAGAAAGGACAAAAATTCGCAATGCCAGTTCGGCGGACATGGCAAATTTATCCTCTCCCTCTGTAACTTCTGGGCAATCCAGCTCTGCCTCTACAAAAGAGCATGGACAAATCCAAAGAATATAAGCTTACCGCATATTTCATTATTATGATCTCGTGAAAATGGCACAAGAGTTTGAGAGAAATTTTATTATAGCAGTTGATCACATGAAACATCTAGAAGTCAATGGTGTTTGGACAAACCAAGTGGGTTGTTGGTGGGGGACACGACATGTCTGGCAAAGGGTAACGCCCCAAAAAGGACACTATATTTCAGGAGAAACCATCAGACCACGATGCCCCCTAGCATAGCTCGATGGGCAGATAATGCTTTCGATATACAGCACAATTAAGGACTGTCTACAACAGCCTCATCAACAAAGCAATAAACGAAGTGTTACTCAGTAAAATTAGCCTTGATCTTAAAGTACCGGTAATAGCCTCCTTCAGTGTTTACAAACAAATGACGACACGGTTGGTGGGCAAAAGAGTTGGGAAGGCGCGCTTACACTGTCGTCACAATGAAAGGTAGACTTCAATTCGTCTACTTTCTGCGTGCAATCGCGCACGCGTTTACGTACGCAACACCTAACATACACGCATGTGCTCTTGCGCATGCTCTTTGCCAACCAATGTCAACCAGTGACGTAACCGTGAACAGCCTAAAGCGCGGGTCACACTACAGCGATTTCGGATCGGATTACGGTCCGATTTTTTTTTAGTTTTAGTTAAAATCTTCTCCATCTCTGGTCGGAAAGAACCAAAAATTTGCCACTCTGTGTAAATTTATGATTTATATCAGAGGACTATGTGAATGAAATGTAACCTCATTATTTCGTGACGTCACAGCAAGCTTTTATCGGACTATGCGTGTCCGATAAAAGCTGTCCGTCGATGTAACGTCACGAAATAATAAGTATACATTTCTTTTTCATTGTCATGTGATACAAATCATATGTTTACACAGAGTAGCAAATTTTTGGCTCCCTCCGACGAGAGATGGAGAAGATTTTAACTAAAACTCAAAAAAATCGGACTGTAATCCGATCCGAAATCGCTGTTGTGTGACCCGCGCTAATAGCATATGTTGTATGTACGTCAAAGGTGATAAAGTAACTGAGTGCTCTTTGCAAGACATCAGTGGGCGACTTTAGTATTTTGTTGTCCTTACACGAAAATGTACAAAATGTCTTACGTTGGCAGTAGCATTTTCAATAAAAAATATTTATGACACTTAAACTTGGAAAGCGTAGGTGTTGAAGGAAACGTGAATTGAAAGTTTTGAGATAAATAAATCCTGGAACATTGAAAGATCTTTAACACCCTCTCCAATATTATGTGCTTATTTTCACTTCTTAAGAAGCTTATGATATGTCATTCAGCGTAGTCGGTTAAATGGTTTCCGCAGTTAAGGATGGTCACGTGTAGGGACTTCTAAAAACAGGAAGTTGTTCTGGTTTTATAATGATGAGACAATCATTTTTGTTCAGTTACAAGTTGGGAACGCTATTAACAAACAAATTAGGAAAAATATGACGTAGATGTGAAGATATGTTACTAGGGCAGGCGCTTAGCCAAGGAGGGGCGAAGGGGGAAGCTTCCCCATCCTTGGCCTGTACTAGGGTAACCAGGTAACCTGTTGGCCTTCGTAGTGATGCTAAATGCTTACTGTGAAAACTCAAGTTTCGTATAATTAAATATATAATTGAACATTAAATATTTCAAATTTCCTTTATTTGGCCACAAAATCTTACTGGGAATAAGCAACCGCCCCACATTTGTTTTGAAATGTCAGCCAAATCTTAAAAACCTCCTCTTAGTTCCCTCGCAAGTATGTTCCAGGCGCGGCGGAACGGAAAAATATTGGGCGGTTGGCGCGGAGCGTACAAAATTTTTTGGGGCTTTACAAACCATCCAGGCTGCCAGTTGGCCGGAAACGGTACTTTCCGAGTGCTTTAAGCTGCATGTACCCAGCCTTAAAATATGGATCTCATGTCTGCAATTTCTCAATTAATGAAAAAAAATCAATGTATGAAAAATGGGAATACATGTTTCTAAGCGGAGCGTCACCATCAGTTGGCGCGGAGCGGACAAGAAATTTTTTGGCTTTACAAACCCCTCAGATGGCCGGAAACGGCACTTCCCGAGTGTTCTAAGCTACATGTACCCAGCCTTGAAATACGGATCTCAAGTCTCTCATACCTTTAGCCCCCTCACTTTTTTCATTGAGAGGGGCTTAGCCCCCAAAGCCCTCCAACCCGGTTACGCTGCCACTGGTATGTTGCATGATGATTTCAAAAGTCAACTTTGCATGAAACAGTAAAATAAGAAGTTTTTCTGCATGGATTTCACACTTGGATAGCAAAAGCTGGTCGCATGATTGAAAAAGTCATTCATGAAATAAGATACCTGAGTGCATTTTCCCAGTCAGAAAATAGGCTAGACTCAATTTATCTTTGATATATCAAAGAGAAACTTAATCTATCAGAGTCTATGCTTTGTATTAGCTTTCATTCAATTAACTACATGATTTGCTCTCGCGGTGTTAGCAACTTATCACATTTCATACCTAAAGTGAACTTGTAGCAAGCAGGCAGGATGTAAAGGATTTGAATTGATAATAAATGCTTTACTTCTTCTTTACAAATTGCCTTCCATTTTACACCAAGAAACCAAGCACCTTGAAAAACAAATAAATGCTAAACATTCTTTAACAATGAAAAGTGTTTCTCGACTTATCATTTCAAATTTTTTGCTTTCTTTGTTCGTAACATTAATGTAGGTCTCGAAAATGCCTTCACTCTAAAAGACAGGTGGGAAAACTTCTATCCAAGTTGGGTCCGTATGCCACCTCCTCAACTGTTAGGTAAAGAACTACCCAAAGTTGGTCAAAAAGTACCCTTTTGGTAGATTTTAACCAAGTAAAGGGAAATTTTGTAACCAACTTGGGTGGTTCTTTTCTCAACAGCGTGAGAACCTAACTTGGGTAAAAGTTTACTAAGGTTTAGAGTGATCTAAGGAATTGACCCACCCTACAGTATAAAAAGGTCATTGCTAATGATGGTACACGACTAAACAAGTTCCAGTGCAAGGTTGTTTTTCACATATTCATCGCTTGATCTGAAAGCCATGACTTTATATGTTCATATATAGTTGCATAAAGGTCAGATGGGGTTTTTTATTTCAATTATGCACTTCAAACTTTCATGTAAGCAACATTAACTATATATCGTAACATTATGTATGTACTGCACATCATTTCAACCCGAAGGAACGGAAAACAAAAATGTCAGATGTGAAAAGGGGAAATCTCGAATGTTGTAGGATGATTTGCAATTTTTAAGATGTGAAATATTTTCTAATCCGATACACTCTTAAAAGTTCCTGCTCATCTAGAACAGGAAACTGATCATCAAATGGTTCCTTTACCTTCAACATATTCCACTTCCGGAGTAAAAACGAACCAGATCTGGCCAAACATCTGATCAGACTTCGAAAAAAGTGTCCCATTAGATTAGATTCATTTCATTCACTCCTTTGCTTGTTTTTCCACATTGTCAAAATTTTACAGACAGAAAAGTCAAACATAGTAATGTGTGGATGGAAGTGAACTTAATTAAAAAATTAACAAAGAAGATCACTGCCGCAAAAAAAGAAAGCTTACATACACAAAAAAAGCAAAATGTTCGACACCTTTAAATGCCCTTGCGATACATTCCCTTCCCACCCCTTTCCTTAATAAAATATACGATTCATGTTCAATAACAATGGCTTATCGAGAAATTTTTTTATAGAGGGGATTTGATTGATCGCTGTCCTGGGGGGTCTAAGGAGAGGGTGTCCCCTGCCTTTTGGAAAATATTTGCTTTTGGAACGGGCTGAGATGCAAAATGGTGCTATATTTGACACATTCTGAAGCATTTTCTTTTTTTGCATCAACTTTTTTCACGTATTACGGCCAAAGGGGGGGGGCACCTGTTGCGTCCCCTGGATCCGCCACTGAATAACATCCTTCGGTTATACTGGTAAAAGTAAATGGTTCGTTAAACACTGGAACTTTTCCTTTTTAATACTTTTAAATGTAATAGTTCTGAAGGCATTTTCTGACCGTAGCAACAAAAAGTTTCGCATGAAGACTATTTGGTAATTAAATCCACAGAAAATTAGATCTAGAATAAGCTGGCTACAAAATTTAAGATACAATTTATTACGAAGTTTGTCTGCCTGTCGTGTGTCGTGATTATGAACAGAGAGAAACATGAATAAAGAAAGAGGAAAATGAGCTAGCAGGGTTACTCAGACAACGATAGGTGAAAGTAGCTACATTTAAGGATATGAGATCATCCAACTTAAGTAAATTTAAAAAGGAAATATTTCATTCGTGCTACTGCTTGGTAACACACAAGTTATGTTCCTGACGGTCTCTTTTGCAGGATAAACAATTTTTTTCAATTCGCCCTTGTTGTACCCGACTAAGTCAAAGAGTAAAAAGAAAGTTTAGGCAATACAGGGCTAATTTATGGGGCAGTATATACTTTTTCGATGCCTTCAGGAATTTGATTTGAAATATGGTCACCACTTTTTAACGTTTTGTGGATCTGTTTTACAGAAATCACCCTGAAGGGATCTCAGTTGGTGCCCCAAACTACTTGTACCGATATTGCAAGTGGCCGATATTACCGATACCGATATTTCAGTTCTCAATACCGGCCGATACCGATTCGATACCGATATTTGGGAAATCTGCACACGACAACTAACCAAATAGGCTAACACCACAGTGAAGTGTCTTTTCATCTTGATGAGGTAAAATGTTGGAACTTGCACTCAAAAATACTCAAACAGTGTACCATTTCCAATGACGTATGGTACGATAAATATCGGTTAGGTAATATCGGCGTTTAAGATAAATTTTATCATTACCAATATAGGATTAAAATGGGGAATATCGGCCGATACCGATAGTGATACCGATAACTGTTCCAACACTACCCTAAACCTCATTCCCCTATTCTACAACTTTATTTAAAGTCCTACATACTCCTACTTACTCCACTCCACCCCATGTAATCTTTGTTTCCTCTTCAGTAGTAACTTGTAATGTGTACCAAATGCCATTTCGAGATTAACTATGCCGATCCATGTTTAATTTTCTCTTAATTGGCTGAAACTGTACTAGAATTAGGTGGTACCATTTGCACACATTTCAGTACTTTTTCTTGTAAACTTAAATATATGTAATCAACGTAGAACTGTTAATAGCGATATCAGCGATCTTAGACGAGCTCTACATCAGTCAGTCAACCAATGTACCACCAACTTTGTCTCCCACTAACTATTTGTATAGGCAATATCCCGAGAGAAGCTCACCCCTTTCCCCACCCCACCGTCCTTCCACTCTGATTTCAACAGCCCACTTCTTACATCAACTTCATTTAACACTGTATCGCGTACCTGTACTCACCAGTTAGCCTTTCGAGAAACTTCTCGCAATGTAGTTTTGAATGAAAACAAGGTGCCGATATGAAACTATAGTAAAAAGCAGTTTAAGTTTTTAATTTGTTTCCTTTTGGTGGACGTGCTTTTGGGGATTTCCCACACACAGGTTCCTTCGTTGCTGACTAGATAGACACGCCTTGTAAGGTTTTGTTTTCTTTGTTTTGTTCTGTAGAGCTTATCACTCGAGGATAGACTGAACAAACAGCAAACATGGTGTACAGTCGCCAATATCGAAACAAGGTACAAGGCAAACTTCAAGCCGTATACTCAAAACAGAAGTTCACGAAGCAGTGGTTAAAATTGTATAATGTATCACGTGAATTTGTAGACAGAATAAAAACCCTTCCACTTTCAATAAGAACAAATAATTTGTATAAGATGTAAGTCATTGACCGTCTTAATTGATTTACCATACACTTTAGCATTTAATGGACATGGACATTTATGGGAAACGCAGAAAAAGTGTGTTTTTAACGTTTTGTTTCATTCTACCACGTGAACCCCGACCCTCGACAGATTTTTGTTGCAATAGATCAAAAGTGTCCACCCCTCAATGTAGTGCCGCCAGGCCGGTGGACCGTCCCCTTCCCCAACCTGATAAGTTATAGCTTCATGATATCAACAAGGAGCTTGCTTTAGCAGTAAGACCTGAGTATGCAATGTGCATTGAGCACAATTTGGGGTGTATTTAAAACAAACACCCTACTTTAAGAATTGCCATAGTCTAGGGTAATCTGCAACTTACGTCGACCAAGACGATATTTTTTTTCATGTAAAGCTCTGCCGGCCTTAATGAACCAGATAAAATTTAAAACTTACAGACGAAATTTCAACTTGTTAGTCAATTTTATAATGTTAACTAGTATGATAAAAGTATGTTTACCTCAGAACAAACAATACCCATCTGTTTTTCTTTATAATTTTCAGTGAGCACACCATGAAAGCAAGATTTCTGGCATGAATTTGTACGGTACATTTCGGAAATTTTAAGTTTTCCGAACAGATTTTGTGACTCCCGTACGGAGTTATCACTACATCGGACATTTAAAATAAAGTACTTTCCGGAAGAAATTTTCCCTAGTATGTCTTAACAATTGTGTATTTGCGTAATTCCTCGTAAGTCAAGAGTACTCTTATAACCATCTCCCAGTTGGGGTTCGTCGTGTAAGCATGACATTCGCATAATTCTATTGTTTGTTTTTCGCATTTCCTTAAAATTAAATGTGCGAATGAAATTTTCATCCTGTTTAGGATATACAGTTACGCACTCTTCGAAAACATAAGTATTGACTAGTTGACCTTATCAAACACCAAACTGCCAAACGGAAGTGAACGGCAAGACGAGAGACCAAGTGATCTTCATGATGTGATTATATGCAAAATGAAATTTAAAGGGACAATGCAATCACCCTAGCTTATATAAGTGTACCCCGGTATCCTAGTTCATGAATGGCTATGTTTAAGTTTATGTGGAAATATTCTTGTTATTGAATTGTTCAGTTCATGCAGAAAACTACTTAGTTTACCTCCAATATGAAATATTTTTGTTCTGATAAGCATTAAGAATTCTTAAAGGAAATAAGAAGAAATTCGTAAGATTAAGCTAATGTTTACAAGAAAATTTTGAGGTGACTGTTCTTTCCCTTTAATCGTGGCATTCTATTTTCGTTGTCGAATGACCCCCTTGATACCGGAGTGGGGAAAACGGGCGACAAAGACACAATTGGGAAAAACTTTACAATATATCCAGGTTCAAGTTCCACCCCTTAGTTCCGTATTCATCCAGTGAAAGGCGAAAAAGATATTCTGTATAAAAAAATGTTTGTTTTTCATCGTTGAAAAATACAGTGTAGCATTTTGGCTGGACAATTGCAAGATCTACGTTCTACCAGAAAAATATACTTTCTGTTTTTAGAACTTTTCACAGCAGATATCTGAAAAATTCAATATTATTCTGGGGTTCAATGCTTAAAAGAAATCAAAGGGTTTTGCTATCGTCTTTTTACACCATAGCTGAAGCGTTATATTTTTGTGATTGCTTCTCTTGGTCCTACTCTGTCCACTTCAGGAGACGAGACAAGAAAGACTCTGTCAAATATACTGACTTAATCAGAAATTTTTCAGCTAATGTTTAGCCTTCTGTTAAATTAGTTTCTGGTTGTGGGGGTTCTTTGAATATGCTAGAAATTACAAAGATTCCCAAAACTGATGTTTTTTGTACAAAGCCTGTTACCAGCAGAATAGCCCCAGTAGGGGGAGGTGAGCAGGGGTGTCACCAGGAGTTCCCGACAGGAGGACCAAGCTCCCCGATGGGGGGGGGGAGGCACCAACCCAAAGCCCCGACAAAGGCGAGGAGTAAACAAAAGGATGAGAAACACAAGATTGTTTGGCTTTTTTTACAAAAAAAAGAAAATTTGGGAGTTTCATTGAAGAGATTTTGAAAAAATTGTTTTTTTTTAAGGAAAACTGTAAAATTGGGGTATTTATTGAAGAATATGCCCTTCTTATGAGCAAAACCAAGCAGACCGTCCGGGCGGCTGAAGGTCATTGGGATTACATATTTTACCGTACGGATTAAGCCTCCCGACGAAATTTGGAAAATTTCCCCGACGGGGGAAGCTTTCGCCGACGGGGTCCCCTGGGGCCACCCTTGGAGGTGAGATTCATCTGTTCATGGCTAAAGTAGAAACGCACTGTCCGAAGTTACCTGTTTCTTGGGAAAATAATCCTATATGAATACCTACCCTCTTTACATGCAATCCCCATTAAGAAGGAACGTCCCAAGGCAATTACCTCTTACAGAGACCACGCTCTTAAAAGAGCCGTGCAGTCATCCTGTGCCTTTGGCGTCATTGGGTAATTGTGGTCTTACCCCCGCCCCCCCATCGAATCTGGCTACGCGCCCACCAATGGTTACAGAGTGCATTAAATTAATCAAATGTTTCCTAAAAACATAGCCCCACTCGTGTGATTATCAAGTTATCAAGTAAATTATCAAGTAATTCATCAGTGAAAATAGCAACTCCCTGGTTTGATGCAAGCATACAAGGTTTCACCGTTTCGTTTATATTAACAGTTTTACTAAGCTTACTCGTGATATTGGAAGATTGAATTTCACCAAAGGGGCATATAGCCTTTCCATTGCACGAACATGACACAGACGGAAAATAACTTTTCAGTCTCACCAATATCAGGGACGTTGTGTGGCAACTCCCTGGTTAAATACCCACAACGTTTCAAATTATATGTAAGAATGATAACGATCGCTTAATTGGAAACTGTGAAAGTTGCGGCAAAGAAATTATTTATGAGCAGCAAAGCAGTGAAATCCTTTCTAAGAAAAGCTCTTGATTTCTTAAAACTTAAGTTATCCTACTACCAAGAATTGAATTGCAGATATCATTCTTAACATGATGAATCATGGTTTTCCCTTCAAATAAATAAAATGCTGAACAGATGAATTAAATTAATAATCTTTCTGTAAAGCTTTGCCGGAGTCTTGAAAAATAACACACTTATTAACAACTTTACGTCCATTCAGACCTCAACAGAGAATCTTCTGTTTATTTTTTTTCTAAAACCCCCAATTGTAAAAACACCGAAAGATTTTACATACACTAGGCCGTAATTGTACCCCAGAGTGACTGGTAAGTCTCACAGGTTTGTCAAAGATAGCACGATTATTCGTCTGAGACCCCTTACATAATAGCATAAGAAGAATCGCAAAGGGAGAGGAACGCCTCTCCCCAGAGGGGTGTTCTCTATACCTAGCACAAACTAATAATAAAAAACAAAGCAGAAAATCCCTGCATGGAATAGAGATCCCATTCCATTTGATGTGATAAAGTATAAGCCCTGGATTTACATAGAACAATCCCCACTCAACTGCTCAGAATCAGTGATAATTTGTCGGCTCATTGGGCTGCAGTATTGGTTACACTCAAGAAAGAAAATTAACAGCGTATAGTTTCGTTGTTTGTATTTTATATATCGCTTTACACTAACGATAAACCTCAAAGTGCTTTACAAATATTACCCCTGCTCAATGGTAAATCATCCCAGAGACACCCCGCCCCAGTGTGTTAGCAGCTCTAACGGCGCGCCCAATGACAATTCACCTAACATATACCTATTTAACCCCTGGGTGGAGAGAAGCAATTGAGATAAAGCATCTTGCCCAAGGACACAACGTCATGTTCCAGGGGGAGTCGAACCAGCAATCCTTGGATCACAAGTCCAACACTTTGACCAATAGGCCATTACGCCTTCTAAATAGGTCATTTTATACCTGTTAGAATTGAATGAACATAGTAGTGCCGATATTTCTTTTGTTCGGTGACAAAAGCATAGTATCATATATATATATATATATATATATATATATATATATATATATATATATATATATAA
>WURT03049448.1:2610-14343 GCA_009936505.3 Holothuria glaberrima
GTTTATACTTGGTTGTTTAAAGACCAAAGTGTATTCACTGTATTAACAGGACACCAGCTGAACAAGTCTTTACTCTTTGAGCTGTCTGCTGTGCAGACTAGGCAAACAGACTTTCAACTTTGCTTAATGATGATACAGTTATTTGTTTGCAATGCAATATGTTGTGAATATAATTATACTGATCTGTTATTCTATGTAATATTTCATAGAAATTATATGAAAAATTTTTTGGGAAGATTTTATTTGTGGAATTGCAGATTGGTGTCAGGAAACATATTCAATTCTCTTACTTCTTAAACTATCTTGTTGAAATATAGTGATGGGTTTAACATAACATTTCCTTAAGGTACAAATTGGTTACTCCATTTCCACTTTTTTGGAAGTAGATAAGAATTTGTTGCAGTCAGCTGTAAAAGTCTTCCTGTTCATTTTTGTGATATCTTTCAGAGATAATGAGTAATCCGTGTGAGTCTTTCCTCTGTTAGCTGTCATTAAATCTTCATCTTTAATCTTTAGATTATACTTCTAGATTGTACATCAGATCTCACCTGTTATACCAGAATGCTAATATATTCTTACAGTTAATAACAGTAAAGTTTGACTGCAACAAGGTCAGGTATGAACAGTTTTTTTTTTTTTGTTTTTTTTCTCATGTTTTTCATGGAATGGTTTGGAGGTCAAGATAATTACTAAGAGGTGAATCAGTTTTATGTAATGCAGCTGATCTGCAACTGCTTCTATTGATTAAGTTTTTTCTTTGAATGGTTTATAACTCCTACCTTATGTTCTTCAGTGTATCTAACTCTCATCTGTACTGTATGGGTTATAAAATAAAGCACAGAATGTTATTAGGTGTTAATGAATATAAGAACAACTATCAAATTTATTTCACAAGCAGTGTGGCACCACTTAGTTTAGCTTGATGGGTATTTGCACCATCCCCCTCCTCAATGCCTTTGCACTGCCCCACTCCCTTCATCTGAATCTGTACAAAGGTGCACAGATGACATGAGCAATGCACACTTACGTTTTGTCCCTCCTCACCCCCGCCCATCATTTATGCTTGCCCCACCTCCCCCTTCCCCATTTTGCACTTTCCTTAGGTTTGGAATCCTCGTGGTGCCACTGCACAAAAGTCGCAAGTGTTTCTTCTCAGAAAACTTAGGAGCACAAAGTTAAGAAACTCTTAGATCATTTTGCTCACTGCCTTTGTACAATTTATTAGATAAATTCTTTATATGACCACCAGATTTAGTGGCAAATAGACCCTTTTCCAAATAGATATTAGAAAGGATTATGGGATAGAAGTTTAGCATGCCTCATTTTTGTCAAAGGTATTTTATTGTGGTCAAAAACGATGCAATCCAAAAGTCTATCCCTCAATTCTTTGTAATTGCTTTTTGAAAAAGGGTCTATGTATGAGAACAAACTGATTTTGTGTTATATTGCTCAAATAATTCAAGTGTCCTTGAGTTTTTAAGTTTGCTTCTTCTTAAAATGTTTAGCACTGAGCATGTCACCACAGACTGAGTGATGCAGCTTTAATTTCCCCCAAACATACTTCTATCCTGTGATATTTATCTGAAGAACAAGAAGATTTGGGGTCACAGTCACCCACAAACTTTAAACATTTTGTCATACACAATTTGTACAAGATGAACAGCATGTTAACCTTCAAATACTTGTCACCAGAGTGTTTCATATCTCAGAATTAAGAAAATGACGGACATGTGGATTGTAACTTGTCAGCCAACCGTGAGAGGTTCAATAGCCAGTGAAGTCATCACATTTGCGTCCCTAGGCAAGATATTTCTGTCACTTACCTACCTCCTTGTTGGTATTCAAATGGGGACCTGAGAGGTATAATCTTGTCATTTTAGAATTTTCTTACATCTGTTTTACAGTGAAGGGTTGCTAAGGTGATATATACCGCCCTCTGTGATGGCTCATTGTCAGCCGGGGGTGATACATGCTGCACTCTAGCTTCACAATATTCTTATTTTGTAATATTTATTCCAATGCTTCATTACAACTTTAATATTTTTATTTTTGGTCATAAAATGTGTCGTATGTATCAGTGAATACGTTTTGTATATCAATGTGTATGTTATTTTGTTGGAATTATGTCATTTGTTTCAAAGCTAGTACTATTTTTAGGAACCAAATCTTCAAGATTTTACACAAGGAATTACATTCTCTAGTTGTAACTATACTGAAATATATGAAAGGCTTGAATGATAGAACCATCATGTGAAGAAAAAAAAATGAGGAAGTCTCAGATGCAGTGTTGATAATTATTTAATAGAAATTCATATTTAGATATACCAGTATGAGTAACTACTTAGTTAAGGTTAGAGTAGATGCTCTATTTAATGTCTATTTCTCATCAAGTAATTAATAAAATGGGATGCATCATTCCTGCTTCCTGCTGAAAATTGAGTAAGCTAATTAATTTCACATTTGGTTGTGTAAATAGTTTAGGACATCAGGGTTTTGCATAGACAGATGTCATATTGTGAAGCAGTTAATTTTCAGTGATAGGTACGTACCAGGTCATGGCCATGATGTTGCTTCCAAAAGAAGAAACCTGAGGTTTCTTGGAGATCTCCGTTTGATGTTAGCTTTGTTTGTGTGTTATGAGAATCTCCCAGTAGTACACTCACCATCATATAGAAGCTAATACCACACAGTATATGGTGTCTAGGACACTAGCTGTCTACAAGAGCAGCACACAAGAGTTTTGCTTTTGTTCCCACAGTGTTTTGTTACATTTCTTCAAGTCTTCATTGAAACCTAAAAAAATGTTGCTCACTTGAAATGTGTCACTTTGCAGTGGAGGGTACATTGAGGCCTGATGGTGTCTGAGAAACAGTATGATGTCAAGATACATTAGGAATTCAAGAAATAACTGCCATCACTATCTGGATGTATTTTATCTGTCTACTAGAGTAAATAGAAAAAAGAATGAAATTATGGACTTATGCACTTGTCAGTAGTAATCGCACCTCCCCTCCTTCCCAGTGCCTAGGTAATAGCTAGGCTGTTGTAACATTTTTGCATGGAATGTGCTACTTACGTAGTCCCTGTTATACTGGGAACTTGATGGTACTCTTAGCTGGGATGTGAATTGTAAGTATGGGTTAGGAAGACTGAGGGGATTTTGAGAGGACTTATACATCTTGAAACTATGCATAGAGTTTGTAGGGATATTGGCAGGGATATGCAGCTGAATGATTCCCTGCTCTACTGGGATTTGTTTTAGATGTAGTCAGTAATGACACACTCTTGTTACATTTCCATAAATCAAATCCCCACTTAAGTTCCCACTATGCCAGATACAGTGGGGTGGAGATGTGATTACAATTTACAGGTGCATTACAGTTTTGACAAAAATTATTTTGTCTCTGCATCAGTTCACCTTTCTAAACTGCCACCAATACTTGATAATATTTTAACTTTTAGATTAAGATTATCCGTGTGCAGACTTGTAGAATAATGGAGACATCGATATTGGGGTGAATGCACCTTTAGGTACTCTTGTCATGAGTACAAATCTGTGTACTCTACCATGAGTACAAGGGTAAGTTCTCTTTTCATGAATGCAAGGGTTTAGGATGGAATTGTATGTACTGTACTGGTATTAAAGTATGAGTGTGTGTACTTAAGTCATGACCACAATTGTACATACTGTAGTTATGAGTACAAGGTTACTGGTTTTCTAGGGATAAGTGCAAGTCTGATATGTTTACTCTAGTCATGAGTGCTAGTTTGTGACTCTAATTGTGGGTACAAGAACAAACCTCTTCCCACAGGTGCAAGTACAAATCATGTATATTCGCAGTGATCAAAATTGAGTACACTGTCAGTGCAACTTTGTAGATATAATCATTTAGCCCTTAAACTTCATTTATTTGATTATCTTATCACCATGGAAACAAATCTCTTCACACCATCCCATGTGCTTGTACTTTATTTGTCTCTAAATACTTTGCAAACCTCATGTTTGATACAATCATGGTTTACAGACTGACTTAACTGTCAGTACCCCAGTGTGTTTTGCAAGTGCATGGGTTTGAATCTTGCCAGAGGCATGCAGGTTTTTCTTTGACATTCCAGGGCTCTTTCCAATTTGCATGTATATTCTTGTCACTAAAATTGGTTGCCCCGGCAACACAGTAGATTGAATGTCGCATTGTTCCACATTTGGTAGAATAGTTATGTACATTTTGTCAATGTGTTTGCAATGTCAAAGAAGTAATCGGCATAATTTTCATAAACTGAAGTTTATAATTTTTCTTTGATTAAAACCTTGCCAGTGGAAAAGTCATTGAATTCCAGTTAGTTTACGGAGATTCCAACAGATCAGCTTCTTTGAAACGTACAAGTTTACCAATTTATTTGATATAGCTCTATCAGTTGTGTTGTTTGCGTGCTTTGAACACTTCTTAATATTAAATCTTTCCATCTGTGCCTTAAAAATTATTATTAATTTAATGCATCTTACAAACAGTTTCTTACTTCAGATTTTGTAAATTACTTTATCATCAGTCAATACTTGAAAAGCCTCCAAGGCATACTTTAGTAGTCATGCACCCAAAGTTTGATGGTCTTTCACTTTAAGATCAAACTCTGATTCACTATATATCAAGAATTACAGTTTTAATGCCCAGATTGTGCAAGCCAGCTGCACTGTTCTTTTTCTTCACCATGATGGAGTATATAGGGGCATAATTATTGGTAGGATTGTGTACTGCCCCGCTTTTTAACATGTTTATGCACACAACAGTTTATCATTTCTCCTTCCTACAAAAAATTAGCACAATATCATTTACAATACATTCCACATTGCATTGGAGGGAAGCTTTGCTCAACTTGATTTTGATTTTTCACCTTTTTTTTTTATTTTTCATCACCATTGCAAGAAATGTAAGGAGAGTACACGTTCATCTTGCTTGCAAAATTTTAGGCATGCATAGTGCAGTATTTTATTCATGACACTATGTAATTGTCATACTTCAAGCTTCCAAAAAAAAAAAAAAAAAAATGGCAATATACTCTATGGACATAACATCGCAGATTCATAAAATCTGCGCTTGTTCAGAGGACACACATGTTCACACTTAATTACACCCAGAAGTGCAGCATGTCCTTGTAGATGGTAGTTATCAAGTAGGTGTCAATTGCTAAGGTCTATAGGAAAGTGGAAGAATAGTCACCTAACGAGATCTTCCTATGTAAGGAGAATTGGCAGGGAGGGACATGGGGGCAGCAAAGAGTTGGACTATGAAGTAAATTTGTCGATAACAATTATTTCAGGTCATTTGTTTTGGGAGGTGGGGATGATGTTTACAGGGGGCATCTGTACCCTCTACCCCCTCTCTGCCTGTTTCACCTCGGGGGTCGTGCACTCAAGCTGTTGAACTCATTTTTACCCTGCATGTTAATGTCATATTGTCAAGTGCTTTATTAATGTATATTCTTATGTATGCACTAGTGTACAGTGGGCTTTCATTATATTAATTATATCTCATCTTAGAATCTAATTTTTGTACCTAATTATTACTTGTTTGGTTAAAAAGTGAGCTGTAAAACCTCATCTAACTAACTACTTGTTTGTAAAGTCTCATAATTTTCTTCTCATATCATCCAGTGCACCTGGTATCAGCCTTTTGCCTTAATATTTTTGTTCTGCTCTGTGGGTTAAACTCTATTGGCTGTAGTTTATCAAGGTACTAAAAATTAGTTGCTTGTTAACAAACAAGTTGTTCTGTAAAGTATTAAACTTGCCCTCCTTTTTCGAATCAAGAGGCTTATGATTTTAATCAAATGTCATCATGTCTCTGTATTATTAGGCAGTGTTTGAACTACGTTGAGGTATTTTGCACAGAATTGAAACATCCATGCTTAAGGGAGGAGAAGTAGTGGAACCATTGTAAAAAAGAAGCTTGTCATTGAAAGCTGTTGTAAAAAAATAGTTTTGTGATTAACATGTTCTCTATTATTAAAGGTATGGAGGTTGTGATAATGTACAGCTTCCCTCTGCCCTGTCAATTTGCAGTAGACTCCCCATACATCAGTACATGAAAGTTCATTTACTCATTTATTCCTACCTGTTTTCAGGATAAAGTTTCATCAAAGTTTAATGTCTACATTATTCACCCCAATGATTAATTTTTGCCTCTGGATGTATTAAATACTGAATGATTCATTTTAACCATGTGGCTATATTTTAGTTCATAAGTTATTTAATTTATGCAAGGTGTTCCTGATGTAAGTATTTTGTGTTGCAGGAACTACGTGAAAGATAATAGTGAGTGAAGGAGGAGATATGAGGAACCAAACAGATGTTTCTGACTAAGGTTTGGGTTCATCTTCATGCCGTTCAGTTTGATGTGTGAAACCAAGTAATGTTTATTTGTAGAGGCAAACCATAGGACTTTTACTTTCCTATGACCATTGTTATATAGCAAGTCACTCCGTTTTCATGTTATTTCCAACAGTTTGTTTAGACATTTTCGTCGTCAGTAAACCCTGTCAGAGTGTGTTATTCGTCATTTCAGGGGGAAACCCCTAAATGTGTTCGGGTCATATCATATTGTGCTTGCATTATTTTCAACCATATTTTGATCTAAGTAGAGTCAGTGACTTACTGCTGTAACATTAATCCCTTATGTGACTTGCCATTTAATTATGGGGTTATTTTAGCTATGTTTTGACCCTACTGGAATCATTAAGCATTAAAATACACCAAACTTTCATGTTTTTCTTCATTAACTTCCATTAAGGGTTAAACACATCAGGTATGCTTATGTTTCTTTATTTTGCGATCGAGTTATTTTCAGCAGTTTGTACTCTACTATAGTCAATTTGGCGAGGTATTTTGTTCCTCCAGTGGGGAATCCCCAAATTCACCAGGAGTTAGTTCATTTTATAGCATTAGTTATGACTTAAGTGTCATCCTTGCCCTTTGTGGCATACATTCTGTGGGCAAGTCTTTCATATTTCAACTGGTGACAAGCAGAGTGATATTTAATGCTAGCCCATCTTTTTGCTTTTTTTCGTTACCATGGATAGAAGCAGATGTTATAACGAAAACGATCAAAGAGACAAAAATATGGAAAAGTATTCTACAGTTGCAATGAAGACCATACAAGTGAAAGTGTACATTTAATCACCATTTAATCTTAAATCAGTAACGAATTTTTAAAATACAAATTGAAACTACGTCTAAAAATGTACTTAAGTAAAATATGTTTTACCTTTTACGAGAGCAAAGGAATATTCTCATATGAACAAAAATACAGATTTGAAGGTATAAAAGAAACGAGATTATCTCATCTATTGGCGTCAGCTACCAAAGTACTTACGTTACAGACGTACTTAAATATAATTATACACATTACCGTAGCTTCGGAAAAATCCAAAGGGGTCAGTTAATGGCATCACATAAGTAGCCTCCAGTTACGTACGTAGGATAGTTGACACCGGAGTGAATCCTTCCTTGGTCACTCCGCCAGGATGATCACGTTAACTGGCTAAGAGAGGTCTTTAGTGGAGGGGTGACATTCACGTTAGTCAGCTAGGTTGCAAACTGGTGCTATCTTTGGAAAAGTCTTGAAGTGATCATAGGTTAAGAATTTTCTGATTGTAGATGTTTCTGTCTTCTTGTCTTCTCATCTTAGAAATTTCTGTTTACATATGTTAAGATGGGAAACAGTGCTATCATTTTCAAAGCTTTAAACTGATATAGTTACAAATTATCCCTTTTGAGTGAATTTCCCAAGAAATCCATGGATTTTTTTTTTGGGGGGGGGGGGTGAGGATGCGAAAGGATGTTCCCTAAAGTGCAAATTTTGAGGAAATTTTGCATATATTTGATGGCTTAGTTGCACAATGGTGCTATTTGGCAAGATAAAAGTTATACCTATGAAGTTATATGTTTAGAAAATTTTAGTATTTAGTGATTTTCTTCGGTCGTTCCATGGCATGGCTCCAAGGCCAACATTAGTTGTAACGTTCGGTAGGACTACTCAAAACAGGTTCTGAGGACCTTAAAATCACAATTGCGGCATAGAAATTTACTGTGTTATTTAGAATTTTCGTAAATAGGCCAACTTTCATTTAGAGTTTGGGAGTCTTGGGGCACCCCACCGCAGGCTACGGCCCTCAAATATCGTTGCGTTTTGTCATGAAGGGTGCCCTAAAGTCCTCGGCTTTTCGTAGACTCAAAACAGAGTCCCATGTACTCATGCAGAGTTCCAGACATAGGTTGTAACACGAAGAGGTATATATTCAGAATATTTTTCGAGTGTATGCTTGATTATTTTTATTCGTGGCGTTTTGTTTTTCTTGCCACGAAGTTCCATCCCAGTCACCTTTTCTCAATCCAACCTCTGTTGCTCCGTCACATCATTCATTTGTCGATTTTATCACAAGAGGCTGGTGTGTAATGTCAATTAACCCTTCCCCCATCAAGGGTAGTCGAATTTTACCGGTAAGGCAACGGATAGAAAGGTACGATATATGTTTTTCTCGTGCTCATCTTATGTCGCGAAGATTTATAAAACATTCACATTGACCATGTTCCGGTCCAAATTATCTCGTTTTAGATGATATCAGAGGCAAAGTGTAGACATAGTCTAAATTGGAGGAAAAAAGTAAGCTTGAACAAGGTTGGGCACGCAGGAGCAAGAAGATGGGGGTGGGTGGGGAAGGGAGTTCAACCACGGTAGGGTTTGATCAGATCAGTGGACAAAATGTGTGTAGAAACGGGTGTTTTGGCCCCAGCAGGAAGGGGTAGGGCTGAGTGCAGTACCACCTTTATAAATTAGAATGTTGTAATTCAAGTCAACGAATATGAACCTCACTTCTGGAGCAGTAAGACCATCCATTAAATCCAAGAATATGCCCCTCTCCCTTTCCCTGATCGGGGTTCCTACAACTTTTTGGCAGTACCCGTCATTCTGACTAAGATGAGATTTTCGTTGCTTTCATTCTGTGGGCCAGCAAAAAATTTACATAACCTTAACGTAACCTGAACATCACTTTTCATTTTTTTCACACCTCTGAATTTTTGAAAACCACCTCATTCGACTTTGGGAAAATCCGCTTACATTAGCGAGAACATATATAATATTCCAATATTTACATCACAAATCAAATCAAGGTTATAAAAGTGAAAAAGAAAGAATAACAATCTCTTCTCTTATATAAAATCATTTCATAACTTACACTCATCTTTGTAATTATAGAAAATATTTATCTTAAAAAAGACTTTTTTATTTTGTACAAATACAAATAATTTGAAAATTACGTGACGGCACTTTTTTAATCTCATCAAATTGAAGTTCGTTTCAAGACTTCATTCCCAAGTCATGGTCGTTGAACCCGTCCTAAAAGTTACACTTGATCCGATCCGTGCGATTCATTTTGCTGTGTGATTTATACATCTATATCGTCAACGTAAAAGAATGGACTTTCTTTTGCAGCGGCTGTTTCGGAATCTCCTCTAGTACATCCATTCGACAAAGACAAAGATTTCAAGTTTTAGTTACTTTTGCAGGTCGTCTCAAGCAATTAAGTTGAAAAAAATGCCAGCCAGAAAGAAAGGGAAACCCACAGCCTGCCTTCACGGTACACTTCTTTGCTGAGATAAAATATCGAAAATAATTTTTGTTTATAAGAAGAAAGTGCACTATAAGATTCGCCTATGTCCTTCGTGGACAACACTACTCCGACGGGGAGGACTTTACTTGATCAGCTAGCTTTAAGGCTTCCTAGAATATGCCAGACGGTAGAGGCAAGCTCCCGGGGGAGGAGCAGTAACCCGAAGCCCCGGCAAAGGTGAGTTATTGCCGAGAGAGTAACGAAAGTGAAGCAAAATTTATGGTTTACCGTTTGTTGAACAAAATTCGAAAACTTTGGTTTTGTCGAAGGAAATTGCAAAAAGTCGAATTGCAGTTTTATTGTGCTAAATTTGCAATTTGGGGGCTTTATTGAATAAAATTTGAATATCAGAGGTTTTTTATTGCAGAATCTATGTTCCTCGAGAGCAAAATCATGTGAACCGTCGGGTTCCCCTAACGACCGTTCGCCGTTAGGGGTTGTACATGCTATATGTATCGTACAATTTTTAAGGTTCCCAGACGAAACTTGTTGTCCAACGCGGTGAGGGGGGAAGCTAGCAATCCCTGACCGGGGCGATATTTCCCTCTTGCCTCACCTGGCACCACCTTTATACATGTCGTATTGTGACAAATACATAGTAGAGACAAACAGGAAAAAAGGTCATTTTTCTATGTTTTCTCGGAGTTTTAGTTTTAAAGCTGTCAAACCAGGCAAATTAAAGTGAAACCTTACAGACACCTCAAATTACTGGGTGATACCTGATGAGTATTTTCAAGTAAGAATAAATAATCAGCGGGTTTTATCTCAGCAACGAAGCAAGGAAGGCGGATTTATATTACACTACCGAGTTTCACTTTGCCATATTAGGCTTGCATTTTCTCTATTATTTTAACTTCGGGTCTCTTTTTCTAACATCGTCAAACTTGTGACTGTCAGAGATTGATTATACCATTTCACTCCACCGCTCTCCACAGTGTGACTCTTCAATCTACGTATAGGTTTATTTCGTATTGCGTTCCAACCATGTCTTGACCTGTCCGTAGTTGTTGTTCATCCACTGAATATTTGTCTCTGTCTTGTCGATAGCTGCCATAAAACTGCTTAAGCCAGCAGCGCCCTCTAAATCACCTTGCTTACTTGCCACAAATGATTTTAGCTGTAAAATATCAACAGTGCAGAAATTTGAGGTCGAAAATGTCACATCACAAAAAATATTTGACAAGCACATTCACCTCATTGCAAAGTGGCATTACATTTCTTGATACGTCTCGCAACTTTTCTATAAATAAATGCGTGACGTATTATCTGCTTTGTCGTATCAAGGTGTTTTTACTATTGTCCCCATCTAGTACTTCACCCTATACCCTCACCCCACTTGTCGGTTTGAAATACTTTTAGCGGTCTTTATAGGATTTAATTGCAGTGCCGTTCTTGAATGGAATTAGGCTGTTCACGGTTACGTCACTGGTTGGCATTGGTTGGCATAGAGCACGCGCAAGAACACATGCGTGTATGTTCGGTGTTGCTCGTGTAAACGCTTGTGCGATTACACGCGGAAAGTAGGCAAGTTGGAATCTACTTTGCGTTGTGACGACAGTGTAAGCGCCTTACAAACTCTTTTACCGAAACCCAGTGACGTCTTTGTTTGTAAACATTGAATGAGTCTATACCCAATTACCCTAACCTTAATATAAACCATTAATTTACTCTACCTGATGTCTCTTGTTTCCCTTACATACGTCTTTTTATTACAAATGTTTCCTTTAAGCATACACTAAATGTTGCATCGGTCACTGACTGACCTCCAACCTCACCCATTTTCTATGGCCGCAAATCTCAAATAACCTAGCAGGAAATTTAAACCTTTAAAAAAATTATGAAAAGACCAGTTCGAAGATGCTTTTTCCTTTCAGTTGTTTACAACCAGTGCTGTGGCCGAGTGGATAAAGGCGGTGGCATTTGAAGCGATGAAGCTTGGCAACTGGGAGGTTTGGGGTTCAAAGTAAGGTGGGTTTTTCATCCAAGAATAACCTACGGTTTTTCCATCTGAACTGGCCTTTCAAATTCAAAAGAGACCAAATTTGACCTAAATTGTTGAGTTGGTTA
>WURT03049459.1:0-14343 GCA_009936505.3 Holothuria glaberrima
ACGTCGTGGAATTTTCCGCAAACTTTTAGCACTTTTTACTACCTTTATCGACCTATATATATATATATATATATATAGTAATATCATGTAAAAATCCAGTAGTTGCCGACGAAGGTCCTAGGTAGGACCGAAAATTTCAACAATAATTTGTTTTAAAACTATTCCCGATTTTGTCAACTATGATTTACGTTTTGTCTGTTTATCTATTATTTATCGGAATACACGTGAACCTTATTTTTATTATATATATATACATATATATATATAAATATATATTATATATAAACATATATATATATAAGTCATGTTAGAAATATTCATGCCAAATAGCAAGCAAATTAAATCACAGTTCCGTTGAGCACAATCACATACAGTAATAAAACAAAGAAGAGAGACGGATGAAAGACAAAGTAAAATAAGGTGATGGGAAGGAGGGCGTGACAGAACATATATGACTGTTTGAATCGGTCTTGACTGTATGGAAAAGCTGTAACACTGTCACAGACATTGCGTTCAAGCCTATATCAGCATTATCCATGAAGGGCGATCCGTCTTTGAAAGTGTGGGGGATATATTGTCTGGGACACTATCTAAGCGGAGCGCCACCATCAGTTTGCGCGGAGCCAAAAAAGAAAAAAAAAACCCAGATCACCGGAACTGGCCCTTTCCAGGCTTTGCAACGTGACACTATGACAACAAGTATTTCCTAAAATAAAATAGGCCTATTATAAAAAGTCTAGAAAAAAGCAGTGTTCTGATTTCCGGAAATATTCAGTGGCACTATCTAAGCGGAGCACCACGATCAGTTAGCGCGGAGCGTAGAAAATTTTGCCTAAAATAACCCCAGACCACTGGAAATGGCCATTTCCAGGTTTTGCAAGGTGACACTATGATAACTGTCAGAAGTGTTACCTAAGCAAATAAACAGGCTTATTGTTAAAAGTCTAGAAAAAGGCAAAGTTTTCTGATTTCCGGATCTGCTGATTTTATGGGGGGGGGGGGATATAGTGTACAGTACCCTACGGTCCAATTTCATGGGGGATATATCCCCCATATCCCCAGGATTGCCGCCCATGGCATTATCTGATTGAAGTGACTAAAATCCCTTCTAAACGTTTTTCCACGTAACTTGAATAAAGCCCAGACAAAACTCGATCAATATCTTAAGTCAACCATATACCATTAAAATTAAACTTGTGCTGTTTATCGAGAGAAACACAGTGTATAGACTGAAAGCAGGTGATTTTAAGGCTATTTAAATGAGTCCCAAAGATATTTTGAGAAATGAAGTTTCCAAAAGCTTCGTACATCCAAACAGTTGAGGTACCTTCAAGGGAAATATCCAGTTTTGTCTGACAAACCAAATCTTGAGATCAATAACTGTCTGTTTCAAGTTTGTTGGAGGGTGGAAGGGATCCTAAAGTAAAACCATTTACCCAGGTTTAATCCAGTCAATTAAAATTTATGTTTACAGATATGCATCAAAGCAAGGGCTGTAAACGAAGTATGCTTTGCCAGAGTCACATTACTATTAACACAACTTTGCATATAGACATGAAACCGAAATCGTAAGCGGCTTCTTTACAAACTGAGAGAGTGAACAAGGTGAATAAACCTCTTCATCTTTTTTTCATCACGACTTCGCGGGTTTCAGTTTAAAACCGATTACGTTACAATTTACACCTACAAGTCTCTTCAAGTTCTCTTTGACGTGTTTGAACCATTAGGCTTAAAGTTCTGCTGGCGTTTCTCAAAACAAGTACCATTGTGAAGATGAGTATCCAATATTTGACAGGGTTGTTTGCCTAAAAGCAGATAATGATCAATTCACCTACTTCTCACTGTCTTCCTTTTCACAAAAAGGCTAGACCTGTAGACCATACACCTGAAATAAGTACAGGCAATTAATTAGCACACACTTCTTCATGAGAAATGCTGAACAGTTATTGCAGGATGTGTTTCAACCAGTATGTAGGCCTACACAATTCTGAAATGAACAAGGATAGTAACAATTAACATACCTTACCGCGGGATCTTTTGTATAAAGCTAAGTGGAAAGAATTCTCAAGTGGAATTAAACATGGCCGAGAGCTATACGTAGACGACACTGTTTCTTCCCAGCAAGAAATCACCAACTAGGTTTGGGAAATGGATATTTGGCACAGTCAGTTCAGATCAGTTCCAAAACTTTGAGTTTCTGAGGTATTGGGGGAAAGGAGATGTTAAGACCAAATTTTGCCCTTCTGACAAGACTATTCCCGGATACTTCCGGATGAACTTTCCGTGGTATAGTCTGACTGCTCTTAATTTGCGGGGGACGAGTCAAACAATCTGTGATAGTCTCATTCATGTTCACAATCAAATGACGTCAAGCTGCAGCTGCATGATTGAAAAAGAGTTTATAAGGTACTTTTAATACACTTTGGTTACAATGCAAAGTCAATTCCAATTTCTGATTGAAATTGCGCCAGCATTAACACGCGCTAAACTTAACATACACGCATTTGTTCTTGTAGGTACGTGTACTTTACCAGGGGTTTTTCAATGCTTCTAGCCCCGGGTCACTTTTATTTAATTTTTTTATATTAATTTATTGTATTAGCTAGAGCCTTCGTTTAATAGCTTTTGTTCTTGTTAAAGTTCGGGGTCGTCAAATTTTCCGCAGGCAATTTTTTGTGCACGTCGCTGGCCGCAAGAGGCCCTCTGTCCTCCACTGTATAATCTAGGCTTTAGACCAATCACTGCTTAGAGAGACGTAACAGTAAGTGTTCTAATTAAATTATGTTGCATTTTGGTTTTGTTTTTTGTAGTTTATGCAAACATCTTCCCAATTTTTAATGGCTTTGTGATTCCGTGAGATACCTGTCATAAGTGTGACTAAATCTTTCATAAGGGTGGAAATTAGGCATCACTATGATGGTAGCTGCGGTATGTATTGATACTTTAATAGCTCAATTGTTATTCATAACTTACTACTATCTTCAAAACCAAGCAAATTTAAAAGAAAGCTTACTCCAGGAAACTACCGTTATTCATTTTTACAAAGTGTAAACCGTGAGAATGTTATCCAGTGCCAAATTAAAAGAGTTATTTCAGAGTCAATGGCCGCGTGACTGTATGAAGAGTGTAATTACTGGGATGATTTCCCGTTACAGAAGACGCCGACCTACCCGAGGCTTATCATTTATACCAAAGTCAAGTAGAGGTAAAATATCAGAAGCTGAAAATATGGAGTTAAATAACGATTGCACGATGTCTGTTAGTGACATTCTGTTTCTCAATTTTCCATTTCTCCATCATAAACGCTCTCAAAACTTTTTCCATAACGCGCATGGAAAATATATAAAATAGCAACTAGGTATTAATTTGAAAGAGATCATCGAAACGAGAAGGAATTTTGATCAATCACGTGCTAAATTTAGATTCAGAGACATTTCGTGTATATATATATATATATAAAGTATTATGATATTTTTTAATATTCTGCCGTCCTAGGTAGGGCAATATGAGATAGACTTGGTACGTATTGAAAAACTTGGAAATTGGAGAAACCTTAGGAAAATTACTCAGTATAATTTAGTAAAACGAGACAGAAGGAGAAATAGTTAAGTTCGTAAAATAGTGATTATGGAATGGGTGAGAATGAAACTCAGGGGATTAAGGCACCCTCTCGTTTAAAACTGTCTATGAGGATATCGACTTCAATGACATCATTGACAGAATTAAGTTGCTAAAATTATACGGGTGAACTTTGTTCTATTAACATAACAGAAGTATTGACCTACGCGATTGTCACATAACTTCACGCCTCATTTCAAATTTACAACAAATACCTTTCATTAAGATACACATTGAGTTATTGTAAAATTTTTGAAAAGATTAGGCTCAAAAATTAACCAGGCTGGTTTATTTTAAACTATATCGATCTTGAACGTAATCTAGTAAAACTTTTTACACGATTAATGAAAAGTTATATTCCTCGCAACTGGGTATCATTTGCCAAAACTGATGTTTTCCTTAATTTATAAGTTGCTTTAGGAAGCTTTAAGATGTGTTTCGTTGCTTTATTTTTCATGTTTGTAAATAGATTTAGAATCCGGTTGATACTTTAAAATAAAGTGGATCCAGATTATCTTTA
This sequence comes from Holothuria glaberrima, assembly GCA_009936505.3. Lineage (NCBI taxonomy): Eukaryota > Metazoa > Echinodermata > Holothuroidea > Aspidochirotida > Holothuriidae > Holothuria > Holothuria glaberrima. Next base: position 4,139 of record WURT03049459.1, read on the forward strand.
GAAAAGTGTTCTTTACACCATTTTATTAAACATTTTATTATAGGTTTGTAAACAATAGGCAAGTTGGATGTGTTTGTTAGGACACAGAAAATATGGAACATTTTCATACTTAAGAATATTTTACTGTTACATCAATAGGAATGACAGATGATTTCTACTAAATGTTGCTGCTTAAGTGAAATCGGAATACATGTTATTTAAGTACAAGAGACTGGATAAAATACTAGTAGACATGTAGGAACTAAACTCAACGCTTGTCATGTTTCAAACCACTACCAAATACATCCAGGGAGAAGCATGATAATTATCTCTGGAAGGAATTTTCTTCGGCAACACTTCTTTAAAAAGACGTAAGTACGAATAAAAAGGGATTGTTATGAGTATTATTTCAAAAAATGTAAGGAATATAAGTAACTGGTGGAGTAATACGGTTGATCATGATGTTGTAGAGGGTAGGGCATCCTCAAGGGTCCTAGCTAAAATATATGAGCCTGATTCATAAAGTCGGTTGTGTAACGCAAAAATTTTCTTTTCTTCAATCATTTACATTTCTTGAATGTTTTATGACAGAGAAATAGCTGGTGACGATGGACAACTGCATAACATTTTGTCAACTTTAAGCCACCCACACACGGAAGAAATTAGCTTGGAAAATACCTCGCGTGCCACTTTGCTCAGATAATTTCTCACGTTTCCAAGAGAGTTTTAAAATTTTCGCCTTTCGTGGCCGTTGATTGAAATATTTAACATGTTTGAAGTGTTTGAAACACATTATGTTTTCCCACACCTAATGCGCAGGACCTTAGAATTTGGTTCACAGCTGGTTATCATTGCGTGTGAAATTAGCTTAGCCTTGTGACACGAGAAACGTTTTAATGAGCTAGTTTTTGTCCGTTGGGGCAGCCTTATGCATCCAATCCTGTGAAGCGTGTGCAAAATGCTCAGGTCAAGCGCAAACGGTGAAAAAGTGTAACTTATGCCAGCAAACTTTTGGAAAGGGCAAAATCGTACAAAACCTCGTCCGCACTGGTAAGAAGTAAGAAAGTTACAGAAACGGCATGCTCTTGAGCTAATGCCTCTCGTGTGGAGCAACCTTTGGACTGAGATTCCCTTGCATTGATCGAAGCCGTAAAAATAGTCCAAGGCGTTTTTCGGCTTTATAAACCATGCCATCACTATTAGTAGGTCATAGAGTTAAACCGTCCAAACTGACTTTTGTGACTTATAAGTTTCACAAAAATGAAGTCATGTACTAAAACTTACTAAGGTGTGATCATGGTGTGATTGTATTTCTAAAGAAAGTTGGAACAACCATGTCCCCTTAAGCAGGCCTTGAATCCTAAATGAAAGAAGCTTTAAACATTCCAAAGTGTACGGCATGCTTGAAAAGATAGATGTACCATACTTTTAGTCATATGCATCTTTAAACAAGAACTAAAACATTCTTAGAACTATAATAGTCATAGTTTTAATGTTCAAAGGCACGACAAGGTAATGTTCGCAACATATCCGTTTTACAAACACTATTTGGAAGGTTGCCAAATGATAGATTTGTTGACATTCCGACAAAACAAAGGGAGTAATTCTTCATTTAGGAGACAACAGATTCAGTGGAAATAATTCAAGCTAATCAAAAAAGTTAAACATCAAATTATGTTTCAGATTTAAGAAGGTGGCATTATACATTGCACTTGATGTGACATTTTCATGCAAAGCTGTTGACTTTTCAGTTAGTCTCCAAGGAAGACATGAAAACAAGGTAACCTTAAATTCATAAAAAGTGGTGAACCTTTTTTCATTTTGTAACAGTGTTTGAAAGAAAATTTATTTAGGGGCAGGAGTATGAAATGCACCCAGTATTTTGTAGAGTGAAGGGACTTCAACTTGTAATTTATGAAGTTTCTCAGTTAGAGTCATGTAACATAGCATTCAGCACACGGTTATGTTTGTGCTTGTTACGTCTCCAAAGATGAACTCCACGAAATATTAAGCAAAAACTTCAAAATATTGAACAACACAAAAGCAAATACGAAGCCGGTCACCAAAGAAAAGAAAAACATATACATAACCTTCATTACAAATTCGAACCCAATTACATCAGTTAACAAAAATTGATTACTTATCTATGTACACTTTATTTACAAATTTGTAGTTACAGTGGCTTAAGATCTTACTCAAAGGAGTACGTCTTTTCTTTGTATTGCCGTACAACATGGAATCCATTGAAGATTTTCAGAAGAAGAGACAAGGTACATTTTCAACAATGAAAGTCACGATATCAAGAAGGAGCAAACTATCAATCCCTCTCTCTCAAAAATAAGATAATTGATTTTCCTCAAATAAAGAATCGTTCTTCATCGGTTGGATCTTTCCAAGTAATTTACAGTCATTAATCACTTTTATTATTGATATATTTGGTTGTTGCCATGGTGATGTACCACGAATCCGTGTAAATCTTGAAATCTTTAGAAAGTTCAGTTTCAACAGATGTTATGTATGAGGTAGTGTACGGTATGTAATATGTGATAAGTGTTTCGCTATCTTACCGGCAGTATAGATACATTTATATCCAGATTTAATCATGATAGTGAGATATAGTTTGCAGTTTGTCACATACAGAGTGCTATTAGTCAAAATCGATTTCTAAGCAAACGACTCTCTCGCTTGGGTTTTTGTTTAAAAGATGTTTCCAAATTATGCGTGCAATAAAAGTGACTAGCTCATGATATTACAGTCCAACAACTTTGTATCTCATACATTTCAAAATGAGAAAATGCCAGGAACTGCGTGACAACGTCAAGTTTTTTCTTGCATGTACCTAATTATTCTTTCTTCGAAAAATTGTCAGGAATAAATTACTTCGAGTAAAATAGTGTAAAAGCTTTCTATGACTTCAAATCCACTTACAATTCATCACAGTGGATGTTGGTGTAAGCGTGTTTCCATCACGCCTTAAACACGAATACATGAGACTTGTTTACTGCAAAAATAAACACCCTTGACAGGAAATTTGTTATCTTTATATTACTTTTTTTCTGAAGATGAGTTAACTACAACTGATAGCATAAAATGCTTGGTCTGACAGAGCTGCCCTAAAAGGATGGTTATGATTTAACTTTTTTGCGTTATTAAGTTTTTATTATTTTTTAATCAAGTATTAAGTGATATTCACCACGCAAGCATATACGTAGTCTGATGAGCAGCTTCGACACAGCCGACAAGTTTCCAGTCACGAGAGGAAGGGTGAGGTTACAATTTCCCAGCAAGCATAAGATTGCTGTCCTCCTGGGCTCTCCTTGCGTACAAACAAGGCAAGGTGGTAAAAGAATAAGGGTACTTCATCACCAAAGGCACTGTGAATACGCCACGAGTTATTGAATCTCGACGTCAAAGAGCATCACTGGCAAATGAAACAGTTTAGCTAAAGGTGTTTACTGCTCTTAAGTTTTATTGAATATCTGTTAAAGGAAAGCATTGTCATTAAAATGCACCAACATGAAAAACAACGAAAGTAGCCATAATCATTTTCAACCATTCATCCTCACTAATACGCTCAAGGAATAGCTTATCCCCAAAATAATATCTTATATTTATACCATTCTTTATGTAGAAATCGTAGTTTCATAAGACAAATTTTTTTCACCACAAGCATAATGGTTTCCCTTTAAGTAAACACCGGAAAACATGCATTTTGTGTACAGGAATACGAGTAAAAACTAATTTAAGAGCTAGTTTGTTCAGGAAATGCTACAATGAACACAGGGTTTGAGAAAACGCACAGATATTATTTTAAATATTGCTTCTTGTAAGACTTCCAATAATCATCAGTTACCATTTAAGTGAATACATCAGGCTGGCCGACAGGAAAGATTACACGTGAATGATAACTTTGCAAGAGTTAATCATTGTATTTAGATTACTTAAAAGTTCCGCTAGTCCCTTTTCTTTATTTTCATTCTCGTACTCACTCATGAGGTTGGAGTCTCAGTCTCAAACACTTCCCTGTTTCACTGAATCGTTCAATTGGGTCAAAAATGTACCAACTTTGTACCCTTATAAAGTCAGACTAAACGTTGAAGAACAAGTACTGGGAATGCGTCACTTTTTAATAATATGTTATTCATGTAACTACAATTTTTCAAATTTGAATGGCTTTATAGACTTATTTAACCTTCATTTCTTAGTGGGTGAACTCTCAGGAAATCCCAAAGGAACTGCTTTCAACTTGTAATCCCAAAGGAACTGCTTCCAACTTGTGACAGATGACACCAGATATGACGTGCTTTGGTATGATTTTTTATAAGAATACGTACTGTCACAAAAAGTTTATTTTTTAGTGGACTTCAATCGTGTTCATGATAATGATGTTAAGCTAATGAATAATTATCTCAAAGGATGTAATTTTCCAGGGTTTTTAAAAAAAAATAAGCAATTAGGTGAGCTTCAAGTATGTCTCATTTTGTGAACCTAATCTGATAAACTGTGTAATAGGGTTTGCAAAGCTATTTGATAGGATAATTGGAAGAGGAGTGAATAAAGTAAATCAATCACGACTTTTTAGCCTTACAAATTTGGTAGTTAGTTATGAAATAGCAATGATAATTTGCATTCAGTGAAGTAACGGTGAGGCTTTATAAGACAAAAAGATCTAAGGAGTATTGTCTTTTAGACACGTTCCGTCATTACTGGGCGAGAAATCTAGATGGGGTGAAAAGCAAAGTCGTCCACACCCGGATTCGAAGTATCTTGTTAATGCGGACCATATAGCCACTGAGACATGGCTGTTGTCCAAATATCTTAGGCTAGCAAACTTATATAGTGTGTTGCATAACTTTTTTCCTATTCGTAAGGACAATCGCTCTTTTCTTTAACTGGAGAATCTTCCGGACTGGTTTAATGCAATTTGTGAAAAAACTCAATGACAAGCAATCGGTGGGTAGATTAACACGAAAGCCCAAAGGCTTAGCGATTTCTTGCCGAAAGGAGGTGCTTCATTCATCCCCCTAATTTATTCTCCTTGACTTTAGCACATACTTACAAGTTCTGACTATATAATCAGGGCGTTAGAATGCTACAACGCATTTACTTGCCACGTATGGAAAACATCCATATGTTCTACTAAGAGATATCGTGTTTTTAAGGTTTTCGCCTTTTGATCTCCATTACCTTTGACCTCTACCAAAATAATAGGGATCTCCCTCTTAATATGATAATTTTATATTCAAGTATGAAAATTATCCATCGCTCTCTTGATATCGTGTTTACAAGAGAAGCGTCATAAACACTCACACGAACTGCATGGCAACCACAGCAATAATGGGTGCTTTAAGGCCCTATGGTCGATTGGAATGGTGAGAGGGGGGGGGGGCTGTTAGAGCGAATTTCACACCACTGCTGCCTTCTGGTTGTACAAAGGTCCATTTAACTTTGTTAAACCCACCCAACTACAAGTACATGCTCTTCCATTGACAGTCTGCCTGTGCAGAATGGCAGAGGAAAGTTCACAAGATGTGAGTCCTTGCGTCCGATATTCACTCAAACTTAAGCTAGAGCGAGGCTGGGGTGAATAGACTTATTTATTACACTAGACATTTGCTTTCAATAAGTCCCTGTAGGACTAGATATTCATTCTATAGACATTACGACACCAGTCTTGCGTGAAGGCAGTTGCAAATGTATGTGTAACAGCATGCAGGCAACATTTTTATGAAAGATTCGTTTGTCTGAGCACCATCAGAAGAATGATTTAGTATGTGGGTAATTTCGAACTAATACATTCCAAGCAGAATTTCAAACCATCTGCATGTAGCGTGCTACGTGTAAGAATGTTGTCAACAATGTTGCTTCTAGGTTTAGTAATATAAATCAATAAAGAAGAACAACTTTGTACACTAGCCAAATATTGTCTCTTGGTCTGGCAATAAACTAATCAAATCTCGTAAATCATACATCAGAATGTAGGTCTTGTAAATTTAAAACTAAAAACTAAAACAAAACATCCCTTGGTTTCCAATTAACTAATAACTCATTTTCTACAATAATTAAAAATAGCGTCACTAGTTGTTAAATTATCTCCCCTAGTCCAGGAGGATGAAAAGTAACAAAGGAAACAGTTTTGCTCTATTGTGGTTGGTCTGTATGTAGAAGAAACAAATATTTCATCTACAATAGTACATTTTCATCATGGAGTCATGATTTTACTAACCTAATGAAAATTGCCACCACCTGCACTAACATCAGTGACTAAACGTCGCCAGAGCTATTTGCGTATTTATAAATTATTGTATTTGCGAGAGCGAAAAATTAAACATTACAAAAGTTATCGTGAATGACGAAAGGTGTTTCTATTTATATGACACATGGTATTAATAGAAGACAAAGAAATAATATTATCACAAGATCAAACCTGAGAAAATCTACCGACGCGGTTGAAGTATGAAGGCTAAAATTACCACAGCATCACTAAATCTCAGATGCAGCAGACATGGGACTTTAATTACAACAGACTTGAGTGAGGTGTCTCGTTAACTACCACCGGGGTCAAGTATTGTTTACGGAAGGGTGAACAGTTATTTTTATCATTTATGTTTTGACAACCTACTCGATGAAAGTAAGGAACATGGTCTATTGGTTCATGATGCTGGTGGTTTTGAATGTTTTACATTTGACTATTTGAGAAAGGAAAAACTACAGTGCCCGATTGAGGTACAAACTTAAGGTATTAAATTTGAATATCTCACTATAAACGTTGTTGTGTCAATTATCCATGATACGATTGAAATGTTTGAAAAAAAATTAATTTCTGTTACTAGCCCCCTAGTGGAATACGAACCAGGGGTAAGGGGGTGGGGTTGCTGCCCTAGTTTGTACGGGCCAATGTCTTGTAAAGATTCTCGGAAAAACCATTGCCACTTCGGTCCCAGGAGAGAATTCAATTGATGTTTCCTGCGACAAATTTGGTCCACCAGCCTCTCTTCTTTAAATATACTGTATGCCTACGACCTGTCTCTTCATCAGAAGCCAAAGGAGTCACGTCCTTTGTTTTATCAGAACAACACAATTTTGTTCTTCTATAAAGTAGTAAAGAACTCTTGTGCTCATTCACTCTTTTGAAGAAAACTCGCGAGAAACAATAAAATGTAAAGAGCTCTCAAACAGAAGCGTTAAAGAGGGGAGGATGTGTCATATGACTTCTCCATGTTGTACACGATGCTTGATTTTGTTGGTCATTACCTCCACTTTTGTCTGATGTCACGCTGTGCGTTTAACAGCCGACAGGTTCTATTGCATCATTGAATGTGTGTTCTTGGATGGTATAGCTACTTCAACTGCTTACTTTTCAGTTGGTTCCACCTTCTCTTGTCTGGCCTTCTCTAAACGTTCACCTCAAATGGGCACCCTTTATTCAAGGAGCCTATCATCATTTTATGTTCTCTTGTGACGTCACGGCCAATCATAAATTGTGTTTAAACTCCCATAACGAACTTTTTACTTAATGCATGTCAAGTAAGATAAAGAAAATAATTTCAAATCTTTGAAGTTGATGTTCTTTAATTGGGTCTTGAACAGCATTTTCTAAGACTAAAAATATTGATCTTGAGGCAGGTATTTAAGCAATGCCTAAATCAGAATGATTTTAGATTGAATTTAAAGAGCAATTCTCGTCATCCCAGACAGTTCCAATTCTCCCAACTAAGCTGCTTGTAGTTCCTCCCATAACTGTGCAAAGCTTTTCTTTATGCAGACAAAAGGCTATTTTGCTGCCTAAGGCTGTAAAGCCATCTGGGATTGAGCATACCGGGCTATAATATGTAATCCAAACACTCTCTCTACATTGTGTGAAATGTGAGCTACCCCGCGGCTTTAGCATTTTCAAACTTTAACGTCAATCAAAGAGCAGTCAACAATTGAGAATTTTGATACCCAACACTAAAAAAGTGACGAGTGTTTGTCTTTAAGTTAAACGCTTGAGGGTCAGAAAGCCACTTGGCTCATAGAAGATTCTACACCACATTGATCATGGATGAAGACCAGCGAGATTTGTCTTATCTTTTCGATTAGTGCTCAGAGGTAAACGAGGCAGGCATGTACTTATCGCTCCCAATCCCGGGGACCGGAATTTAATGTTCTCATCCGACAGACGTCAGCATATCACCAGCCTTTAGCTACTTTTCCAAAGGTTGAGTGGAGTGGAGGATCCTTGCTCTGCACTACTGCTCGAAAGCTGAACCGAGCAAAGAGGAAGACTTTTAAAACCGACAACTTCCTGAGTCGGACAACTTCGTGAAACGCACAACCAGATATGTCCAATTAAAATTCACCAATTTACCTCCCCCCACCACCACCACCACCACCACCACTCCAAACAGCTATGAGGAACATGTAAATTTAAGTCCCCAGAAAGTTTCTAAGTGATTCGGGGACTTCTAGCATGCAAGGCAGCACACTCAAACCATTAAGCTAACTCCACCATTTGCTACCGTGGTGAACCCTGTTTAAGGCCAGTACATTATCCACCATTTAAGCCCCTGTAAAAAAAAATTAACGAATATATGGTCCATATACATTAAATAGCAGCAATAAATTATGGAAAATTTATCGGTCGTTACACCTCATGCATATGATGTCACAGAGAGGAAAGTGCGAGTTAAGCGCGTAACAGCTAATTGTTGTATCGGTTATCACCGGTGCGTTTAAAAGCTACGCCGTTCATGAAGTGTGTGCAGTCATTTACCTTATCTATAGATAACTTAATTGTTTGTCCTTGAGCATGGTTTTGGTGTGACGTCATAAGATCTATAGGTTTTCAACTAGAATTCAAAGTAAGGGACCCATTGAAGGTTCACAGTTGAATTTGTTTCTTTTATTTATTATATCAACTATTCTTTCCATGGTAACGTCACTTCCTATCATAGGTATCAATATTTCACAGGTATTAATCGTATTTTTTTTTAAATTCATTATATAAGTCTTTAACAGTAACCTGCTCCATAAACGCTAATGAGTGTTTACTTTTCATTGATTTTCTGAGGCAGTGAAATCTCCTTTCAGTGTTTAGACTTAAATAAAAGAGTCAAAATGCTGTGTTGCAATCATCTTAATTTTCTCAGCACCAGTTGATGCCCTGAGTCCCACTGGCCAACTCCAAAGTAATTTAGCCTATATATTACACTATTTCGCAATTGAAAACTAACTGACACGTACAAACAAACATAACGTATGTATAGTTATTTCGTAAAATTTTACAGAATTTGCAGAACAGCCTTTAAGTTTCGTCAATGTTATCAACTGTTTAAAGAAGCTAGTTTATATACATATTAAATTTAACGGTATTCAAAGAAATAAAAGAACTTTTGAACAAAATACAAATTTCGAGAGTTACAGGTTTCTCTTATATAGGTAAGCAAATTTCAAAAGTAACCCTGTTGAAATTCACCGACAAAAAGTATTTTACATTTTGAACCAGGTCTATTCAAACACGTAACGATCGACCAGTTCCGGTGCCAGACTATTCGGGAGGGGAGCCAGATGGGGGGGGGCAGGGGGCATTTACCCTCTCAGAGGCGCTGTACTACTCTTCCCTCAAAACTAGATGAGAGAATGAAGTGTTACATTTCAGATTACAGAAGACAGAATGTGCACTTACTTTAAACGGACTCCAAACACTCCCAGCACTCTGGAAGCACCTACCCATAACACACCAAGTAAACTCATATAGCCTATAGGTATATACAGTGGCGGAAATTTGTGTGCAATGTGGGAGGGGAGAATGGGTAACTCCTATGCGCTCTCAGGGGGGCGAACCCTCGGGCACCCGGGCTAGGAGGGGCACCCGGGGGGTCTGGCACCTCCGATGCTGCTTTGTTGCAAAGGGCTTTGGGAAATGGAAACCTTTTTCCACCTGGGCCTTGCATAAGATTACACTTTTGAACCATAAGTTATGGTCAAAATGCGCACATGTCATTCTTGCCCTGGGCAACCTGAACCAACGTTACGCCCGCTGAGTATTTCCAAAAAGTGTGGGGCTTAAATGGTATCCCTCATCATCTGTGATTCGGTCAATGTAAATTATAAATATATACATATATATATGTGTATATATATATAAAGAGCAAGAAACGAGAAAATATGATACTTTCATTTCCAACTTTATAATTCCACACGTAAACACTTCACAAAATATTTCGAGCGTCGTATACACAGCT
>WURT03049470.1:0-14343 GCA_009936505.3 Holothuria glaberrima
AGCATATATTTCTCCCCAATGTCCTCAACATATAAACAACGTTATTTCAATGGCCTGCCATCCATGCGTGTTAACAGGTAGGTGTCCTTAAATTCGTCGACTTTGAAGTAATAGCATATAGGTTGTTTCTGTAAAAGGACGTTACCATGCGTTTACGTATTCCTGTATAAAAAGTGTGTGAAAACGGTATCCGTTTTTTCGCCCCAATTTTTTTTTCGCCCTATGGTCGACTTTTCAACCACTTTTTTTGCCCTAAGGTGGGAATTAGAGATATATATATATATATATACATTCATCTATATATTGCTTATTTGGGATTAAGGTGAAATATTGTATGAAAATACTTGCCTAAAAGGGGAAATCATCGAAAAGGAGAAAAAATCAGGTCGACTTTGCAAAACTACAAGCTTTTTATATAGGAATATGTAAAAGCATAAATCGGTTTCACCACACAATCAATATGCCATTCTTCAATGTTGACCAAGTTATGTACACATATCTGTTAACACGTGTGAATGGTGGGCCATTGAAAAACTTATTGTTTTTGCAAAAAAAGTGGAGGTCAAAGGTCATTTGCAGTCACCAGAGGTTAAAAACTACAAGCATTATTAACATGACATAGGAAGATGGGAAAGACAGAAGCTATTCATTCTTTGTATTGATTTTTCATGTGGAGAGGAAGAACCGCTTGTTTTGGAGGAGCTTGTTACCAGTTATTTGAAGTCACGAGAGATCAAAAACTGAAACTTTGTAAACATGACATTACAAGGGAGGAAGCATAGACAGATCTCTTCTAAGACATTTTTTGATTCCTTGCTAAAGGCAGGCAAGGAATCTACTGTATGAGATGGTGATGTGGTGTGTGTGTGAATGGGTGTATATGAGTGTATGTGATGCTTTGCTTATTTACACAATATCTCGAGAATGGTAAAGCCGAGGGATCTCATACTTGGCATGTAGATTGCCAGTAATGAGTAGATGATCCCTATAGTTTTTGGTGGAGGTCAAAGGTCACCTGGGGTCCCTGGGGATCAAAATCTGGAAACCTTGTTTACACAATATCTGAAGGTAGGAAGCTTGGATGGATTTCATATTTTGGTATATCCATGCGTTATGGTCAGAAGAAGAAAACCTTACTGTTTTTGCTGGAGGTGAAAGGTCATCTGGGGTCACCAGGGTTCAAACTCTGAAAACCTTGTTTACATGATATCTCAAGTTAGGAAGTTGGATAGATTTCATACTTGGTATTTGAATGCATTATGGTGAGAAGAACCCTATTGTTTTTGGTTCAGGGTAAAGTTCATCTAGGGTCAACACTGAAAACCTTGTTTAAATGATACCTCAAGTTAGGAAGCTTGGATAAATTTCATACTTGGTATGTGGATGGGTTAGGGTGAGAAGCAGAATGCTGATGTTTTTGGAAGAGGTCAAAGGTCATCTGAGGCCACAGGGGTCAAACTCACCTACAGTAGACACCATGGTTCTCAAAGTTACTGAATCTCCTAGCTCTGTGACTGAATCATGAATGAATTCTGTTTATGTTTGATAGTTGCACACTTAATTTTAAACTTTTTATGTTAACATGACTACAGGTAATGGTCTGTAATGAAAACATATACAACAGGAAGTACCAACACAGTACCATGCAGTTGATATTACCACCTCTTGGGTAATAAGTTCAGTTATCATCAATGCCCCAACAATAGTTGCAGATAAAGTTCAATGCTAAAACTATAGTGGCTTGGGCTCAATACAAACAGCTTTAAAGTAGCAGTACTAGCCTTGTGTTTGTCTGATTGTAGGTCATATGACAACCTCTCTTTTTAAAAGTTCTTATCCTGTAGGTACACTTATTCCAGGGATTTTACAGTATCAAAAAAATTCTTTAATTCTATATTTCAGCACAAAGGAATAAAAAAATTTATTAGAACAAAAGCTAGTTCACATATTAAATGAATGAATTGTTTTGGTAGTTCACACATTGAGGTAATGTATTGTGTCTGTTTGTTAAGAGCCAAGAAAATGCTCTCAACAGAAATGCACTTGTGAACCCTTCTCTTTACATGTGCATATGAAACAAGTGTCAATTTCCAAACCACAGTAAACAAAACATATTTCCCAAAGGCAAGTAATCACTAAGTCTTTTGGCTTTCTGGTTTTTTCAGTTTTTTTCTGTATATAAGTTTTGGTGGGGCTCAAAGGTCATGTGAGATCAGCAAGGGTCAAATTCTGAATGCATCATAAAAATGATGTAATCAAGAAGTATAAATTTGATTGATGAATCTCTGTGTAAAAAAGCATCCTTTTTCGGGAAGGAATCACTAAACCTTTGGGCTGTCTGGTTCTGATTTGTACGTTTGGCTGTGTCAACTATCAGTTGCATATTTTGATTCCTTGACTTAGGAATTTTTGCGATGGTGATGTCGTGTGTGTATGTATGTGACCCTTGGCTTGTAAGCACTATCTCAAGAACAGTAAACTCAATGGATCTCATGTTTTACATGTAGGTACCCCTTATTGAGTAGATGATTCCTATTGTGTTTGGTGAAGGTCAAAGGTTATTTGGGGTCACCAGAGGTCAAATGGTAAATACCTTGGAAAATGCTTGTAAACACTCTATCTCAAGTTTTTTAACTTCAAGGAATCTCATACTTGGCATGTGCATGGCCCATGTTGGGAAGATGATCCCTTTTATTTTTGTGAAGGTCAAAGGTCATTTGGGATCACCAGAAGTCAAAAGGTCAAAATCTTGTAAACACTTGGTAGTTCACACATTGAGGTATGTATTGTGTCTGTTTGTTAAGAGCCAAGAAAATGCTCTCAACAGAAATGCACTTGTGAACCCTTCTCTTTACAAATGCATATGAAACAAGTGTCAATTTCCAAACCACAGTAAACAAAACATATGTATGTGACCCTTGGCTTGTAAGCACTATCTCAAGAACAGTAAACTCAATGGATCTCATATTTTACATGAGGGATCTCATATTTACCATGTGAATTGCCCATATTGAGCAGATGATCCTTATTGTTTTTTGTGGAGGTCAAAGGTCATTTGGGGTCACCAGAGGTCAAAAGATCAAAATCTTGCAAACACGATATCTCAAGAAGGATAACTGTAAGGGATCTCATATTTACCATGTGGATTGCCAATATTGAGTAGATGATCCCCATAATATTTGGTGGAGGTCAAAGGTCATTTGGGGTCACCAGAGGTCAAAAGGTCAAAATCTTGTAAATACTATATCTGAAGTATCATAACTGTGAGGGGTCTCATACTTAGCATGTGAATTGCTAATATTAACCATATGATCCCTATTGTTTTTGTGGAAATCAAAAGGTCATTTGGGGTCACCAGAGGTCAGAAGTTCAAAATCTTGTAAACCCTATCTCAAGGAGCATAACTGTGAGGGATCTCATACTTAGCATGTGGGTTGCCAATATTGAGTAGATGACCCCAGTTGTTTTTGTGGAGGTCAAAGGTCATTTTAGGTCACCAGAGGCCAAAGGTAAAAATCTTGTAAACACTATCTCTCAATTAGGATTACTGTGAGGGATCTCATACTTATATATGTAAAAGTGCAGTAAGGTCCTTTTACAGATGCAATCTATGTGCTATTACTTCAAAGTTGATGAATTTACAGGCACATACAGTATCTGTTAACACGCACGGATGGCAGGCCATTGAAATAACGTTGATTATATCTCGAGGACGTTGGGGGGAAATATATGCTTATGTATTTTATTATTTTTTTTTTCGCCTTAAGATAGGAAGATATAAAGACTTTCGCCTTAAGGGGGAATTAGCGTTAAATACATATATATATATATATATATGTGCAGGATAACTTTTTGGCATATCAGTCAAGGAGTTGAAAAGGTTTGTAGTTGCTCTAGATAGCTACCATTTTAATTTGTTTGGATGAGGGCAGTGTACAGCTCTGTGTGATCATCCCTAAGGGTCTTGTCAGAAAGGAAACAAAGCGATGTTACAATGTGATTTCCTTTCATTGGATTATGATCATGAAAATGTCATTATGCACAGATACCTCATCATTTCAGCTTGAAAATAGGAATGCATTGTTTACCAGAGCTATGCTAACTGCCAATTGGAACACAGAAACTGCCCATTTTAGACCTTGAATTTATCATCTTTAAGTAAAAGTTACATATTTAATTTGGAAGTAGTAAGAGTCCTGTAAAATGTCAAAGATGGGTGAAATAAATGGGTCACTCACTTCCTTTTTTGCCTATCATGGAATATGAAGGATTATATAATACTGGAGATAATTTAAGCCTTTATAAAAAAAGAATTGAAGGTGAAAAATTATGAGTGGTATTTGATAGATTCTTGATCAACTCTGAACTTTTATGTTTTTCCACAGGGAATATTAAATGGAGCACCAACAGAACAAGATACGTTATGGAAGGTAGCCAAGGAGCAGCATACCCCTCTTGCAACTTCCTTCAGAGTACCAGAGAATGAGGATGACTTAAAAGCATCATTGAAGGATCAGGTTCATGGGCCCACCAGTGAAATTCTAACAAAATCAGTAAGTTTTAATAGAGAGTGTAGTGAACATTTGAGTAATGTCAGGCCTTTTCATTGAAGGCGAGCTACAGCTGTGCCTAAACTTGCCTAACATGAATTTGAGACGAGTCATTTCCTACTCGCCTTGATTGTCAAAAAAACTTGTCTACAAGAGCTTGACAAGCTTTCTAATGCATGTTACATCAGTAAAAATTTAGGAAACAGCTCGCCATAGCCACTTTTAGGAGAGCTGCTATGTACTCGCCTTTGATTTTGAAATGTTAAGGCCTGTAATGTTTTGTTTATGTGATCTATTGATTGCTGGCTTTAATCCCATGGGAAAGGGAAAAGTTGAAGGGGCTTATTGAGTAGGTTCACAACAGTCATGATATTTTTCACACCTGTTGAGATTTACCTACAACTTGATTGTAAATGGTCAAACTAAGAGATTCTGCACATCTGACTCACAATTGAAATGGCAATGATAGGGTAATTAATGATTGAAATCATTTATTACAAATTCGTGACCAGGCACTTTTTACCATAAGGTATTAACCATAGGCAATCCCTGTCCACAAAAACTAGTTTCTCACATTTTCGGTAACTATAGGAAGTGATCTATACATCAGTACTGAGGCAGAAACATTGCCATGCAATGATTTCTTTCAAACTCGTCACAAAATCAGTATTAACTCAATGAGCCCCTTTAAGGTTGTGTCCATAGGCAAGATGCTCTATCTCAATTTCTTCTTACTATGCAAGGGTTGAGTGAATGCCTGAAGGGATATGGAACTCTTTTCATTTAGGGTCTGGGTGGGGGTGGGAGGTCTATGCTCTGGAAAAGTTCTTGTAAAAGCAAACATTGGTGTTTACAATTGCCAAGTTATTGTAGGTTATTATTTTATATCAATTTGCATGTTTACTCTAGTTGTCCAGGAGCCCTTATCTTGAGGGTCAAGTCAGTATGTCACTGGGATGGGCATCTTCTGATCTTGTAGGAGAAGCACTACTTTCAACTCAAGATTTTGAAAACCCCCCCCCCCTTTCTTTTTTGCCTTTTTTTTCTTAAAGTGATAAAACCGTAACATAGGTTTTGTTGTATCAATAAACTGCATGATGCCTTGTAGTTATCAGAATGATCAGGTACATTATAGAGGTGGTAATCTATTTTAACTCTGTGGGACTTGTAATTGGCAGCCTGGCCTGTGTTTAAGTGCACTCAGCAAGTTTTCAGGAATCATGCAAACATTCTGGATATCTTTAAATAACAGTACAGTAAAAGTCACCCACACTGGATTTCAGGGACTTAATTAAAACAAAATCAGTTATGATTTTACTAAAAATAGTGTTGACCAAGGAATCATTTTTAGTCATTGATTACTTAAGGGTCGATGGCAGTCCCCTCCCCCCCCCAAGTTTATTTTCAAAAATCTGCTTAATCGTACAGATCTCCTCTTATTTCTCTCACAAGTATTTTCATAATGTTCCTGTGTAAAATCATTAAATATTGAGGGTAGTCCAATGAGTTACTCTGCATAAATTTAGGAAATAAGTAACAAAAATATTGTCACATGATTGATATGAACCATTCCTGAACTAGTGTACCAGGACACACTACTTCAAATTGGGGGACTGCATTTTCCCTGTAATATTATATTGGCATGCAATAACATTTTTTTGGATGCACAATATGAGTTGTCGTAGTCAAGAGATGTTTGCAAGGAAACAGAAAAATTCTCCTTGTCCATCTTTAATAAGTGGTATGTTAATTTTTTATTGATTCCTTGCCGAAGGAAGGCAAGAAATCTATGCGATGTTGATGTCGTGTGTGTGTATGTGTGTGTGTAGTGTTTACTGTAGGTGTGTGTATATGTGTGTGTATGTGATGCCTAGCTTGTAAACACGATATCTCAAGATTGCATTGACCGACACTTTTCATAATTGGGATATAAATTTGTCATGTTGAGAGGAAGAAACCTATTGTTTTTGGTGGAGGTCAGAGGTCATCTGAGGTCACCAGAGGTCAAAAACCTTGTAAACACGATATCTCGACTTAGCAATGACTGGCACTTTTCATATTTGTAGATTGGTCATGTTGAGAGGAAGAACCCTATTGTTTTTGGTGGAGGTCAAAGGTCGTTTGAGGTTGCGGGAGGTTAAACTGCTATTAACCTTGTAAACACGTTATCTCGAGATAGGAATGACCGACATTTTTCATATTTGGTATGTAGATTTGTCATGTTGTAAAGAAGAACCCTGTTTTTTTTTGGTGGAGGTCAAAGGTCATTTGAGGTCACCAGAGATTAAACTGCAAAAACCTTGTAAGTTACTTGTAGACACTATATCTCAAGGTAGCAATGACTGACTCTTTTCATGTTTGGTATATATACTTTTTATGTTGAGAGGGAGAACCCTATTTTTTGGTGGAGGTCAAAGGTCATTTGAGGTCACCAGAGGTCAAAAGCCAAAAACCTTGTAAACATGTTATTTCAAGGCAGGAAGCTTGGATAGAAATCATATACATGTAGTATTTGGATGTATGATGGTGAGAAGATGAACCCTGTTGTTTCTGGTGGAGGTCAAAGGTCATCTGGGGTCATGGGGAGTCACACACTGAAAACCTTATTAACAAGATATTTCAAGGTAGGAAACTTGGATATATTTCATAATTGGTATCTGCATGCCTTATGGTGAGAAGAACCATGTTGTCCTTGCAGGAGGTCAAATGTCATCTGGGGTCAAAGTCTGAGAACCTTCTCAATATGATTTCTCAATGTAGGAAGCTTGGATAGATTTCACACGTGGTGCATGGATGCTTTATGGTTGGAGGAAGAGCCTTTTTGTTTTGTGGAGGTCAAAGGTCATCTGGGGTCATGAGAGGTTGAAAAGCAAAATTTCCCAAGAATTCCCAAGAATTCCCAAGAAAATCCCAACATTTTCTAAGGCAAGGAATCGCTAAGCCTTTGGGCTTTCTTGGTTTCTTAAGCCCTACACTTATTAAAAGAATATTCTGTCTATTTTCCTCATAATATTATTTTTAATTTTTCCTCTGGCAGGACTTTCCTGAAAAGTCGTTTTTACCAAAAGTGCAACTGCCATTTTTTGTGCCTCCTGGCCACTGCCCACGCAAAATTGAAATTGAAAGGAGAAAGCGGGATTACCAGAGTCAAAACCTGGAGAGTCTGTTAGATTCAATGAAAATTGATACAAATGAACTGATGCCCAAGCAAATCCAGGGCAACTTTCAAGTGAAACTTAATGGAGCTAATACCAGTGATGACCCTGCTCCCTTCCCACCCTTCCTTCCCCTGGAGATATTTACTGACATGGAGTTTGACTGCCGGACCCCATCGGAGTGGCTTGCCATGGGGGAGGAGGATGGTGTGAGGAAACCAGTCCCAGCCAAGGCGCTGTTACCAGCTTGGGATGCACCAGAAAAAAGTGAGTTAATTTTCTATGCATTTTAACAACTGGGGATCAAATTTGGAGTAGATATGGTTGTAAGCTCTTGCAAAAATAGTTTGCTTTGTGTCTAACGCAGCTGGTGTTTGTAATTGCGTTAAAAATGTTCTCATATTTATGGACAAGCTGCGCCTTAATACCTTTTTTATATGCTTCCATGATGCATGATAACATTATCAGGAGTTTAATAGAAAATTTACAAGTTTAGGCAAAGTTGACAATTCTTCCACTTTTACTTCTTGCAAAAACAGTTGACCCAAAAGACCCAAGTTTGGAGTACGAATGGTTTGAGGTTGGCATGCTTGACTATGATCCTGAAACAGAACTATACCTGGTACAGAAAACAGATATGAGTGGAAGAGTTTTAGATGAAAACGGAGATGTAGTTATCAACGGAGGAATACATAAAGATGGTAAGATAAGTAGCATTGTGGAAATACTGTACATATTTATAGAAATGAATATTATTTTTGATCAGCAGTTGTTGAAAGCTTTTGAAGATTTACCTATAAATGTTACAACTCTTGTTGCATATATTAAAATTAATTCAAAGAGCTGTAATGTGTTCAAAAATTCAATTATTAATTTTGAATACTTTATTAACATGTTTGAAAAATAATTATGCATGAAACAGCATAGGCTTAGGCATACTAAGTGTATGCACATCCTGTGGGTCTGTTTATGTGTCTGTACCTGTGTTTGTGATGCTTAACGTTAAACACAGTGTCAAAATATGAATGAAGGATACTTTTCATTCTTGATATAGATTTGTTCATATTGAGAAAAAGAGCCCTGTTGTTTTGTCAGTGGTCAAAGGTTGTTTGAGGTTGCCAGCATTCAAAATATAGAACCTTTGTAAATATGATATCTCATGCTCTGATTTATGGATACTTGTCATACCTAACATGTGGATGCTCCATATTGTATTGTTGTGTTTGTTGGAGTTGAAAGGTCATTTGAGGTCATTAGAAGTCAAATTGTGAAAATATCTTGAACACAATATCTCAAGTCAGGTAACCTCAAGGGATCTTATGTGTAGTATGTAGATGGTGAATAGCCTGTTGAGTGAAGAACCCTTTTATTTTTGGTGAAGGTTAAAGGTTGTTTAAGATACCTAGTGGTCCAAATGTGTGAACCTTGAACACAGTATATTAAAGTGAAAATCTGATGAGTCTCACATTTGGCAGGTGGGCCCAGTGCCACCTTACATTGAGTTAAAAAACCTTGTGAATGGTGAAGGTTTTAAGGTCATTTGAGGTCATTATTCTTTCAGTGAAGAATTTTGGAATGAAATTTCTGCTTTAACTCTGTCTTGACCCACCTTTCTGTTCACAGGCTCCAAGAATTTACGATCAGATCAGTATTGGATCCCAAGGATTCGTCTGATGTTCGCTGCTGAAAATCCAACAGTGTTTGCAAAGGCAGTCCATGATGCTTACCACTTGAGAAAGAAGACAGAGGCCCTCTTACGTTATAATCTGTACATTGATTACATGCCTATGGATGGTGTTGGTGAATTGGACTCTGAAACTTTGAAAAGAATGGTGGAATGGGCCAGGGGGACACCATCTATCAGCGATGAAAGAGGGTAGGGGTTGTTTAGTACATAACATTTTTACATCTGTTAGCAACTAAGCTCAAGTTGTTCATCAAGCCCATGTCATTAACATTGTAAAACTGGGCCCATACATCAGTGGGATAGTTGCAAGTTGTTGCAAGGATCAACTTGAAGTAGATCACAGATAAATTTATGTTAGTTGTTTGAAGCATTACAAGATTTTACAGGTTGTTAGAAGTAGTTGCATGTGTGCAATATGTGAGTAACTCGAAGTAGTCATGAATACTGTATTAGCTCGTATTAAACTTGTGAAGGTTTGTTGGTGTTAGTCTTACTACAGTAGAACTCACATAGCAGTTAGGTTTTCTTTTCTTTTCGTGTGTGTCTAGCCAAACACTTCAGAGATCTTAGTAATCAAGTTGTTATATATCTTGGTCAAAATGAGATACAATAGTAAAGCCTCATTCTAACTCTCCCTAAAGCATGGTAGCCTTTTGAAAGTAATCTGCAGTTTGTTAGTTAATGTGTTGTTACTTTACTACTCTTTCTTTCTGTAAAAAGTTTGGAGTATTTGTTACATTTTGTCTCTTAAATGTGAAAGTTGCATCTCTTATTTCTACTCATTCAAAGAAAAACAATGTGATATCAAAACATCTGTCATATCATGATTTCTGGCCCTTTCAAGGTTTAATCAATATGTAGTCAATATTTAATTAATATTTGTCTGAAATGGTGGTTTATTAATGACCCTACCATTATTTTCATATTTTCTTAATTATGTTTCATGTTCTACTATTGTCGTACAGGATGGATGACTACATTGTGACCTTGAAGAAAGAGTTAAATATTGACTTTTGTCGGGCCATGAACAGGATTACATTTGACAAAATAGTGGGTGCTGACCCAGTGACTTATTCATTTGTCACCCTACCTGACCCAGTGGTTGAGATCGTCCCTGAAACAGGTCAGATTCTCATGTGACTCCTTTCGGAACATTTTTGGGTGGAATTTTTATTGTCTCTTATTTAAAAAGTTATTGAGGGAGATTATTTTTTTATCTCATCTCCCTACTTGTAACGTGAAGCTGTATATGAGTGTTTGAGTGCGAGACTGTGTGTATGAGCAAAAAAGTGTGTGGCAAACTCCTCCAAAATCATTAAGTCCAGTGATATTCAAACTGATCATGAAAACTTGTGCATTCTTAATTGGTGATGTCAAAGGTCAAATTTGCTAAAACTTGGGCCTTTTTTGGCAATCATTTGTTTATTAGTATGTTAGAAAAATTAATGACATCCATGATATGTAAGAACTGATTAGACAATATGAAAAATAGTGCTATTTGGTTTTTAAGGGTGGGGGTCAAAGGTTAAAATATAAGTCAAAAGTCAAATTATCTGAAATTTTGTGAAAAAGTTTGTCTCAAACTCATTCTTAACTGTAAGTCTGATCAACTTCAAACTTGATAGGTAGGTAATGGATCATAAAGACCGATGTTACAGTTCAAGTTCAAATTTTCTAAAAATGGGTGTTTTACCGTTATTTGCCCATCAGTATATTAGAAAAAGAAATGAAACCGTATGATACGTTAGGACTGATTACAAAACTTCTGAAATACTGCTTTTTGGTTGCTAAGGGTGGGGTCAAAGGTCAACACATAGAACAAAGGTCAAATTAATCTGAAATTTTGCAAAAATTGTGTGGGGAACTCTTTCTTAATAGTAAGTCTGATCAAGTTTGAAGTTGGTGGGTAAACACCTGATCATAAAAACTTGTACATGTGTAAATGATGACATCATATGTCAAATTAGCTAAAGATGAGTTTTTTGCCATGTAGCTGTCAGTATGGTAGAAAAGGTCATTAAAGCACATGATATGTTGAGAATGGTAAGAAAAGTTTTAAAGAAGTGCTTTGTTTGATTGCTAAGGTGCAAGGTCAAATATCAAAATGTGGTCAAAGGTCAAATTAAGCAAAATTTTTCAGAATATTGTGTTATTAACTCCTCCTTAACCATACCCTAACAGTTTCAAAGTTGATGGATAGGTACCTGACTGTTAAAACATTTAGCATGTTAATGGTTGACTTCATAGGTCAAAAATCAAGAGGTTAAAGGTCAAATGAGATACTACTTAATCAAGTCGGTTGCAGTGTTTTAGTCAGGGGACAAGAGGTTTACTGTAAAATTTGTTGGAAAATCTGCACAATTAGAGGTTTTACTTTAAGTTGTTACAGACAGTTCATTTTAAGGACTAATGTAGTTTAGTTTATACCTAAAAGTTCATTACTCACTATGGGACGATAATGTCCTCATTTATTCATACAGCTGCAGCAAATATTGGGCACAGTTCTTTTAGAAAAAATGACACAGCCATTTGGATTACATGACAATTACTTTACATGAAATAATTTTTATGAATAATACATTATTGGAATATGGTATCATATCATAAAAGTGTCCCCATTTTATGACTGGCAAAACAGTTTGTGTACAGATCAGTGCAATATCAGGAAGATTTGAGGTGTTAGTGGATAAGTTAGATAGGGAGTGGGGTGGTTCTGTAAAGACCTTGTAACTGCCACTGACAGAGCATTGGGGGGCAATGTAAGGGAAGGATGGTGGTACAGGGTTCATAATGAGGGAGGGGGTTGGGAAGCTACGCTTGACTTGGTAACTGCTACATATGGAGTACTATGGGTATATTTTCAGATGGGGAAAGTAGTAGCCAGGTCATCATGAAGGAGCAAGGAGCCGCACTTGGGAGTTACTACTTAATTATTTTGGGTACACAGCAAGGAAGGGGTATTTATAAGGGGTTGGGGAGGAGATAGTGCCAGGTGGTGTCCATTCTTATTGTTTTCATTAGCCACACATTATTTTCTTCTTTTTTAGGTTCCCATCCTGATGTTCCATCTTACCCTTTTGAGGAACAATATGATAACTTTGCCTTCAACTCTCTGCTGACACGAGATGAAGCAATCTTTGCCATGAACAAAGTTAGAGCAGAATGTAACAAGGTGTCAGGGATGTCCTTGTTCCATGTGCCAATGACAAAATACTTGAGGTTGGAGGAATTTGAACAGACTCAGAGTCAGGCTAGCTCTCAGGTATGTTTACAGGGATATACCCTTTTCTAGCATAACAAGCGTTGATAAAATTCAGCAACTACCATAATTACATTGTTATCAGGTTGTCTTGTATTCTATCCAGTGTAATATTGAGGTGTACACAACATGTCCCTGGTATAAAAGTGAGGCTATTCCTCCCTGTCTGCCAATGTTAACATTATAAACAGAGGCTTGTGTTATAGTTGTGGTTACCAGGATGTAAACCAAAATTTGAAGTATATTATCTGTGGAAAAAAGGAATTATCTTGGAAAAAATATAGACATTTTCTTGCAGTTGTTGCTTTCAGTGTGATTCATGCATACTCTCCTCTGATATGTAACTCATTTTGGATTATTGTCCATACATCTTAAAATGCATATTTCTAATAGATTTGTAAGTGATGCAGATGTCTTGCTAGTATGTTCGCTCACAGAAATGCAGAAATACTTTACAAAATATGTAAAAATGTCTATCCACATGTTTTGAACTTGAAAAATTATTTCATCTTTTTCTTATTATTTGTCGTTTCAAATGTACTTCATCTTTCTCCCTAATTAATTATCATCTGTGGTCATCTTAGTGATGTAGTCATATTTCAAACAAGTCATTCCTAAGAACATACATTAACATAGGGTGCAACTTTTCCTGAAACCTATACAGCAAACTTATCATACCTTCCTACTGACCATAAAGCAATAATCCACTTGACTGATTAAATAATATTCCATGCATGAGTGAGCTGGACAACCTTCTTGCTGTAAAGCATATTCATAACCTATCCATCTTGCCAACCCTGTTAATTTACAGGTATCATCTTTTTTTGCTAGGTTCAACTGTTTTTGAAGGACAGTTGGATTGCAACTCTCCGTGCAGCCATTAGAACCAGCCTTCGTGATGTGGGTAAGGGCTGGTACAACCTACATGAAACCAACTGGGAGGTCTATCAGAGGTCAAAACTGAAAAAGTTTATGGAAATGGTTAAATTCTGCATGCAGGTTTGTTCATGAATATGTCTTCCTCATAAATCATAAATGAGGATTTGCATAGGGCTTAAATCGTAGGCACTTCAAAAGCTCTTTGAAAGAGATCGTCTTTAGATGTTTCTTAAAACGACTCAGTCCTTTCTTTTATTCATTTTACTAACTACAGTGTATCATTCTTATAACAACTGAAGTGATGTGTCAAAGAAGTAATTCCCAACCTCATGAAAGGCAACTTAAAGTTGTTGGATAAGCCATCTTCTACATGAACATGCAAACATCCTACCACTTGCATAGCTGAAATCTGTCTGCCCAGAAGTATTCTCCATTTTGTAATACTTTCAAACTTTAAACTAACTTGTAGTTGTACTTTCTTGTACTCTTTGAACCTTGCTCCCATTTATACTTCTTTGTCCAACTTCATTTTACTTTCTACCACCCAAAAGAAAAGAAGGATGGTTATTTTCTGCTAATAAAAGTCAGGTCATAAAAATTGGTGAGTATGAGTAAATGCTACTGCTGCCTGACAGCCTGCAAAAGTCTTACTTTTGTCCAAAAATGCTACATTCGTCTTGTTTTATTGGTTTTGAAGAAAAGAGAAACCTATGCGGTCATGATGGCATGTGTATGTATGTGCGTGTGTGTGTATGTATGTATGTATGTATGTATGTATGTATGTATGTATGTATGTATGTATGTATGTATGTA
>WURT03049503.1:0-14341 GCA_009936505.3 Holothuria glaberrima
ATATATGACGACATTAAGGACCCGTCTAGTGACGTAGTAAGTCTATCATTGCGTTGTTGCTCACTGCAGGCTACTGGTATTCCAATAAGAAATTTAAACAAGAACAGAAATGAAATCAGTCTCATAATTGACTCACAGAAATACAGATTCAAACATGGATTTTATTGAAATTTCCGGTCCCCCTGGGACCTTCTTCAGCAATGACTAGACTGCAAGTGCAAAATTTAGAGTTCAATGTATAAGGAAACATACTATTAAATTTGGAAAACATACACCTTTAGAGTAAGCGATTAAAGAATCGAAGATAACACAATTATTAAACAGATAAACAGAGGAAGTCACACTCGGAGAATTTCATTCTCCAATGCTCTCATAGGCTTCCACGGGATTTACACATGTTGAAGGAACATCGGGATTTGCACAGCACTGGCCGAAAATTTCAATAAAATCCATTTTTGAATCTGTATTCCGGTGTGTCAACTATGAGACTGATCTTATTTCTGTTCTTATATATATATATATATATATGTATATATATATATAATTCCCACCTAAGGGAGAAAGAAGTTGTTGAAAAGTCGACCATAGGGCGAAGAAACAAACAGGGCGAAAAAACGGATTCCCCTTAACGTTTTCACACACTTTTTATATAGGAATACGTAAACCTGTGGTAACGTCCTTTTACAGACACAATCTATATGCTATTACTTCAAATTCGACGAATTTACGGACACCTATCCGTTAACACGCACGGACGGCAGGCCATTCAAATAACGTTGTTTATATGTTGAGGACGTTGGGGGGAAATATGTGCTTATGTATTTCATTATTATTTTTTCGCCTTAAGGGTAGGAAGATATAAAGACTTTCGCCTTAGGGGGGAATTAGCGTTATATACATACATACATATATATATATATATATGTGTGTGTGTGTGTGGTCGAAAGATAAATAGTAGCACGTTCGATCTTGAATATTTATACGAATCCTAGATAGAGCGTAGCCCTTATCAAAGTAGGAACGGTTCAGAGAAAGTACCAGAGAGAAAAATGAGCCGCACCGAGGGTTTGAACCCGCCATCCTCCGCTTTCCGGGCAGAGTCTGTAACTACTACACCAGTTCGGCTAGCGATTTACGGAAGTGACAAACAGGCTGCAAATACCTCTTGTGATTCAATTTTCTCTTATTGTTACCATGGTAGTCCCAAGCGGGATGAATAATCAGTAGGTCGAGGTTGGTAGATCGAAGTTAGAATGTGTAGGTCGAAAAATAAATAGTAGTACATTCGATCCTGAATTTTTATACCACTCCTAGATAGAGCGTAGCCCTTATCAAAGCAGGAAAGGTTCAGAGAAAATACCAGGGGGAAAAAATTGAGCCGCACCGAGGGTTTGAACCCGCCATCCTCCGCTTTCCGGGCAGAGTCTGTAACCACTACACCAGTTCGGCTAGCGATTTACAGAAGTGGCAAACAGGCTACAAATACCTCTTGTGATTCAATTTTCTCTCCTTGTTACCATGGTAGTCCTAAACGGGATGAATAATCAGTAGGTCGAGGTTGGTAGATCGAAGTTAGAATGTGTAGGTCGACCACACATCGACCTGCACATAAATATGAACATATAAAAGTAAGATTAGGTGGTGCAGTATCGGACGTCACATGCACCCATGATTTTGTTCTAGGGGGCTGAGAAATTTGGGAAGACTAATAAGCACAGAGCCACCATTAGATGGCGCGGAGCGTGCCAAAAATTTTGGGATAAATATGACCCCTAGATGGCAGGAAATCGCCCTCCGCAAGTATACCTTGAAATGGAATTGTCAGTATTTTCTTGGACTTTTACTTACAGTTGCACTGTCAAATTTGGCAGTGAGAGTTTCATAACAGGAAATGGTTTCCCGCGGAATGCATGGACAATACATTGAGAAATATTAACGGTAGGCATTTGGAGGCTTTTTGTAAGTTTTTTGCTCTACAAAAGTTGATCAAATTTGTACATTTTCTGACTGTAAGTTCGTTACTTTCTAGAATCAGACATTAGATGGGTAGAAACTCTCTAATTTGAGACGGAAAATTATACTATCAATCAGTGGTCCCGGAAGATGGGAACGCGTTTCTCAAAGGGGAGGGGACAACTCCCAGGACGGCACATTTATGTAGTGACAAAGAAAAGATGCCACTTCTGTAAACAAACCCTAGGACGTATAAAAGGTGCAGTTAACACAGATTTAGGCAATGACTGAGGTGACATTGTTCTGCCGCCTATACATACGCTTGTGCGGGATTCTTTGAATGGAGGTCCTTCTTCTCAAATGTCGCACCCACCCAGGCTTAGGCCAGTCTACACCCCTGTTTACAATAAACAATAGGGTGAAATATAATATATAGAATTTATTCTTTTGGGCTGTTCGATTTTCACAGGATCCTTTTAATTAATATATGTAGTAGGTTATCAGGCCCCTGAAGTAGGGCAAGGGGCTCGAGCGGTTCGAAATTCCACATTGGAAAGGTTACTCACTCTTCACTCAAACCCTCTTGCTAACTATGCGGATTTTTTCATCTTAATTTATGATATGGACACTTATAATCATATTGTATTTTCATGCCATGTATAATAACATAATACTCTATTTAGACACCCAAAACAGTCTCTTGCGTCGTGAGATATTTCTTGTCCGGACGCCTAAAAATACGAAATATATTTTTTTTTGGTTAGTTCATCAGGGTCTAGCCTGTGGAACCTATGAGACAGCTGTCATCTCATATTTCTGCAATTTAAATGAGTAATGGACTTTCTGAACAAATGTTGATACTGAAAATATCGTTTAACTGATTTTGTTTTATTAGAAAATCACAGGTCCTTTTTTTCCTGAATTTGTTCGTGTAATTAAGTCGCTTGACCTCCGTCACTGAGGCGCTGATCTGTTTGGGACCTTAGTGTCCTTGTAGATGAGTACCCTATATGTTAGACAGAATCCGCCCTTTACTGTTTATGGCTGGAAACTTCACAATAACACAGTACACCTGTCTACAGGCTCTTCTTAGATATACGAGAAGAGTTTCGTTCTCATTTTTTTCTCAAAATTAATATAAAGAAAGTAAAAAGAGTGAATGTTCCCTCACAATGACGTCTCACCCAGGATATGTTGTGCAGTGTTTTGAAATAACAATTTCCTGAAAACCTCTGTCAAAGCAAAGAATCTGATTTTGCAACATACAGGGCATAGGAAGTAACGTTTTCTGTATTCTCATGTTCGGTAACCAAGAACACGCCAATCCTGGCCTAAACGGTGTTTGTTACACGTGTCCGCAATAATTTTTGCCTTTAAAGTGATAATGATTGGCCATTAATTGGAAATATATTTTCCATATACAAAGCCCGGCCTATATTAGCTACTGAGCCGTTATTGATAGGATTATTATTCTGAGGCTATTCAGCGACGGAAAAATGTGGTTGGATTTCATTTCAAAGGTATTCCATGCAATCACCCACTTTTACTTTTTATTTGTTATTCACACTGATACTTTTGTTACTTTGCACATTTTTGCAATTTTTTGTATAGTTTCAACAGATTTCCGTTTGCAAACCAAACATTTGGATTTCAGGCTATTTAAATAAGAAGAAGGTGAAACTAGCAGGTGTAACCTTTTACCTCAAATGTGCGAATGCCATTTAGGACATTTCTGTAATTTTGTGGCATAAAAGTTTTTGATAAAATGTCACCAATCATAAAGCCTTTCACCTAATGAGGATTTGTAGTCCTCAGTCACTATGCGTGGTAGGAATCAGACTGTTCCATAACAAAAGAAAGGAAAGAAAAAGAGTAGCCTATTAAACTACTAATTACTTTAAAGTGACAGCTTTCCGAAACAGTGTGCGACGAGGTTATCTGCACAGCTGTGCACTCCCAGTTCATTAAAGTGAATTGAACTAGTTCAATTCACCTTAATGAACTGTGAATCATTCTTTCCTTATAGTAAGGATCTTCTCTTAAAATTACCTATTTAAATTAAATCATATTCCCTTATTATATTTTATTTATTTCTCACTGATTGTTTCTAGGCGATAGTGAAATTTACTGACCATTTTAATTAAGGGAAAATATGTTCTTTAATAAAACTTGGTTACCCAACTGATATTTCTATATCCAAAAGTTTGTATTACAGACTGCATATTAAATATTTTGACCGATACTATCTAGACGTTAGAAGAGTTTATTGTCCATCACGTTGACAGATATTCACACCGTATATAAATCATCTTTTCAAATAAATTGTCAAATTTCTGTTTTTATCTTCTTCGTCGCTGGTACGTTGCCAAAATCTTAAAGTTTTATAATTGATTGTGTATAGACGGCGGTAAAGAATACTCCCCACGAGTAATAAGAGAAGCACGCTCTTTTCACATCTCTCTCTTCAACAGCTAAATGCATTGTCATCTTTTTCATGCCCGTGTTATCATCATTATATTAGAAAGCAAATTTAGCTAATACTCTTTTGTATTTAATGGTCTATGAACTGTTTCGTCTTTGTCACTTATAGTGTCTAGATGACAGAAGAACGTGCTGTTCTTTTGACCAGAGAGTTCCGTTTCTTCTGGTTTGATTTTCTTTTATTATTCCGCCTCATGGTTTGCAAAATATATGTTATCTTTATTTCTGATTCGATGTACAAAATACTATTTTACTTATTAATAACAACACTTTTTGCACTCTTATAGTGTGCTCCCAAAGCGTTTGTTCCCCAGTTAAGATATTGTGTAAGTTTCTAAAAGCTTACTAGTGTTTTGAAAATGATATCTACCACCTGTGCTCCCCACAGCATTCCCACGTTATGATATTGACTGAACTTTGAAACAGATGCAAGTTCGAGTTTTCTCATTTGGCGATGCCTAGAAACAGTTTATTCTATCCATTTACTCAAAAGCAGTTTTCTTGTGAAATAATATGTCTCTTCTACTGTCATCAAGTATATGTCGGTCTTAGTTAGTACACGTTAACTTTAAAATTACATGAAAAAGACGAGTGACAAACATGAGACATCAACAAGAAACTTGGCAGAGCTTTTTAAACTCCGATACCCATACAACGGAATATGAAAAGAAAGATTAATAGCATACAGATAATCAAAACAATAAGAAAAAAGTTCTGCAGTAGTGAAAACGGAGATGCCATCACATAGTTCATAAAGATAAGGGCAGTGCTAAGCTGTTGGCTGTTGCTAAACAGTAGGAAGGTAGTATGGAGGCCTTTAGCGAATAACATTGAGATATAGAGTAAGAGGGGGCACTATTTTTACTTAATTGATAGCAAGAACATAAAGGAGGAAATACATTAGTCTCTTAACCGATATAGTGAGACTGTTATAGTAGACGGATTGTTACTAGAATATAATTTATGACACATTCTAAGGTAATCACCAAATATAACTGGTACATGGCCATTGTGAAAGTGTTAACAAGAATACCAAATATACAATAATTGATGTTGAAGAACTGACCTATTTAGAAATTTAAAATTGAACATGTTGATGTCAGAAAAAATTGCAGCCTGTGATGTTGCAACTGCATCAGGGACATTTTATGCTGGTAACATTTAGAAATTGCATAGCTACTTTTGAAACAGCGTAGCAAAGGGTTACTTGGTGAAGTACAGTTTGTATAGTTCATCACATGGGATCATTTAACCTATTTTAAACATAGAGTTCAGCAAATAAAAAACATTAGCAATGAGTTGTTGGTAGGCCGTACAAACTTATCCGTATATGTCAGGATCGCTAATCCATTGGAAACAGACTGTTCAATCAAAGCTTTGGCTGGTGCCTGATCATGTGAAGTTCTAAGCCAGATTTCTGAGGGGCATATTAAGCCCGTTCCTTTTGTACAAATGAAAGAAAAGTGACTGGCGAGATTTTAAGTGATTCATGATGCAATTCTGTGGTGTTGAGGTTAGCTGGGGTATAGCCGATGTAGGCCACCTATACAGTTTGCTATGAAATAGTGAACGATAGTGCTTTTGGGTTTGGTGTCTTCTCGAATCATCGACCTGTTAATATTTTGTGACAGGATTTGTTCTAAAGTACTAAACCCTCCCGTGCTTGGCGTGGTTTTCATTGACCTTTCAAGTTTAAATCAGAACACTTAAAATTAGTTGTTAAACAAGATTAAAGCCTGGATCTAGGCGATGGTTTAACCTGTCTGAATCCCTGTGTCCCATTTCCCCCTACCGCTTTGCATTTATTGATGAAAAAACTGCACCTTTCCTTGTTCTGATTATACATGTAGTCCCTCAAAGCCTCAAAAATGCACATAGGGACATCTTATTCCAAATATTTCTGCAAGGCCAGGTACAGGATTACTCACCTGTAGATAAATTATTAGTGCTCATATGTAAATGTCTCTTGCTCACGAATGGGATTAGTTTCTGTCAAGTGTATCTCACACCACTCGGAGTGACGTGCACTGTAAATAAGGAATTTGTGGAACACACGCTCTAACAAAATGGGTATTGAACTTTCACCCAAGTTGGATCTGTACGCCTCGTTTTAACATGTTAGGTTAAGAACTGCCTAAAGTTTGGTAAAAGAGTACCCACGTTGGGTAAACTTTCACCACGTAAAAAGTAATTATGTAAACAACTTGGATATGTCCTTATCAACAATTAATGCTCCATAAATTTTAACGGCTTCAGTATACACCGGTTAACATACCTTTGGTTTGATTAAATGTAGTGAACTCTGGCGCTCCTTCTTTTGCTCCAGAACTGATGAATTTTCGGAGTAGTTGTTGCTTTTGTTTTCGTTGATGCACTCAAAGACAGATGGGTAAACCGTGATATCAAGGTGGGTTCTTATGTCACCTTTTATATTAACCCTTGTGTATATGGCAAAGGTCAAAAGGTCATAGAAATGAAGAGTAGAGAACGTTTGACAGAGAAATGGCTAACAATAGATGGCAGTATACCACTTTGCCTAGTTTTGTTATGCTCAAAATTTTGTGAAGAACAAGATCCGTTTACAGAATTGGGATAGGTGTAGTGGGTCTCGGGCTGCGAATTTTTGAAAATTGGCACTTTTTTGGGTCAAATTTTCATAATTTTTCATGTTTTCTTTACAATTTTACTCTTAATTCCCAGATTGATTCACCTCACAACCTATAACTTTCAGGACATGTTTAGTGAAGTCTTAGGGTTATTCTAAAACATTTTGGAGCTTCATAGCTTTTTTTTTCAGGACCCTAGAATTTTTTGAAATGAAGGGCCCTTGTCGCAAATTTTTTGCAAAATTTTGACATTTTTGAACAATAACAAATTTTCAACTCAAATTTAAAAAAAATGTGTGGGACACTTCCCCTAAAAATTATATTTATATCAAAGATCTTTTCAAGGGCTTTCTTTTGATACTAACACAAAGCCTCTAGAAGGTAGAATTGTGGAGTTATAATCCCTGGAAACTTGTAAGTATTTTGGTTAAAGGGTTTTACACTTAAGCCAACACAGGATAAGACAAAGTTAATATCTAACATAGAAAGGTTATCTCACCTGAAAAACCGGTCAAGAACAACTTGAACAGAGAAATAAAATGAACCTTTAATAAACCTTTTTTCGATACAAAAATCAGAGTTCAAGAGCATGCAACATGGCTTACTAAATGAAAACTGCTATGCCGATGCGATGAGAATGCTCTGGTAACTCATTCATTCTAACGTATTGCCATCATTAACTTGAAATTCAAAAAAAAAAAAAAAATACTTCATCACACCTTTTTGCATTGTAACAAAAAAGTCGTATGTCCTTGTCTGTTCTGTACGAAAGAAAATTCTTAACCTACATGCGACAAGCTTTGCTGTGTCAAAAGGCCAGTAAAATTCGAATGATGTGAAAGAAATTTTCAAATTAGTAGTTTTCATGGGTTTCCCTGATAAAAGAATTCAGTAGACTGACGTAATTCCACATTACACACTACCTTTTGTTGGTCCTCATTAAAATAAATGTTCATAATGTTAGAATAAAAAGGATTGCAAGATTTGTAAACTATAATTTTGAATTAGCCTGGTATTCTTTTTCATGAATGACCCGTCAGAATCATGTTACAATTACATTTTTCTCCTGAATTTTAGGACATATACAATTAACTAATCTGAGCTAGCTAAACTTATGGAAGTTTTTTTTTTATTTCATTATTGCTAAACGTACAGTTGAGCCTTTAACTTTTGGTGTATTGTGATGTGGAGGAGAGTATTGGTATGTAATTCAGATTAGAATTCTTTTATTCACTGACATAATATACAGTGAACTGAAAACCCTCATTAACTATATCTAATGGAAAAGTGATTTGCTCAGCGTACCAACTTGTATTAAAGAAACGATTTATTGTAGTAGTCTTGCCATGGATTGTTATTTATTACTATGGAATATTTTTAAGAAGAATCACCCAGATGTTTGTAGTGAAGGTATCAGTAACCGGTAAAGGTTAGGTCTTCAGCGTTTGTGTACATGCTGTGAAGCCTCCCATACAGCTAAAATCCCGAATTGGTAGGCACAGCTCGGGGAAAGGAGATTAGTCTGCTTGACTGCTTTGTTTGCTTTGTGGTTTCCACACTGCTTTTGTTCTGGCCAGTCAAGCAAAGGTGCAAGCAGCGTTTACACTGCTTGACATGCATGGGTGATTTCAACAATGGTCTATGCCAAGGATGACAAAAGGTTCAGTTTACTCCATCTAGATGGCAAGCACCAAGTCATTACTTACTTGAATGCATATTGGGCTACCAAAGTTGAGATTCATTACCTTTTATTGATGCAAGAGATAAGCTG
Organism: Holothuria glaberrima; assembly: GCA_009936505.3. Lineage (NCBI taxonomy): Eukaryota > Metazoa > Echinodermata > Holothuroidea > Aspidochirotida > Holothuriidae > Holothuria > Holothuria glaberrima. The sequence goes on from WURT03049503.1 coordinate 8,812, forward strand.
TGGTCAGCTCCTTGCTAACTTTGGGCTAAAAGAAGATTCATGTCATGTAGTGTTTTTTAATCCTATAGCATTCACATTGAAATTCCATATAACAAACACTTTCCACGTTCTGTTTGGGCCAAGCTTGCTTTAGAGAAGAGCAATGGCTGAAGTATGTACGGAGAGATGTGAATTAGCTAATGTGCACTCATTGCTATGAGATAGTTTAAAACTTAAAAACGTAATAACTGTTTTGCAGTTTATTTGTTATCAAGAAGCAATGTGAATAACTGGATTTAAAAAAACATCTTAAAGTCAGCTTAGCAAAGCGGAAAAATGTGAACTATTTACAGGGCTATGATACTTCCCTGTAAGAATTCACTCTTAGCTAAGTGGTTTTTACTTTTGAAACTGTCACAGACACATCAGTCACAAGCAATATATCATCGCTAAAAGTTTCAGGCCGAATTTTCCAGGTGCACTTCAACTTCAAATCCCAAAACGTTTGGTAACTTTTTCATTTTCATATATTTTAGGAAAACCTTCATAGAAATGCAAGAAGCACATCAACCGAAGGCCTTGATCAAAGTAAGGATACAATTTCGCTCTATCCAGAAAAGTTAGAAACAATTATGTGCTTTGGTTCATCGTTTTGTAATGCAAGGTGTAGAAAAATCTTTTGCATGAATACTCTTAACAAGATTCACCACACATTCCAAATAAGGTGACATACATTGAGGAAATGTTTGATATATCTTAAATTTTAAGGTTTATCTAATTTCTATTATCAATAATCCGAGTACCCAAAAGATTGCAAGGAAGTTCAAAACCAATGTTCAACATCTTCAGCGGAGTCCATCGGTGTCTTTTTAATACGACCGGATACTTTTAGACATCCTTTCGAGGTTTATTGTGATAACAACTTTGATTCTGGTGGTTGGACGGTAAAAATATGCAAACGTTTTTTTTTTACATTAACATATTTAAGGGGCAGGTACTACGATAAAAGAAAATGGAATTGAAGAACTATATGTTTCGCTGCATGCGTTTACTGGAAGTTTGCTTCAAATCAGACTTGTAAGCCAGTTACAAAGTTAAATATCCATCCGTTTCTGAAAGAAGGTTTGCGCTCTCTTTTACTTTGGATGTTTACATGATATATGCAATTCGCAAGTTGTTGTCTGCTCGACAAAGTGAAGCCCAACACAATTACATATTTGAATTAATAATACCACTAACACCAGTAATTTATACATTTTAGAATTTTTAAAGAGTTTAACAGTTATTCGTTAGCATAAATTTCGCAGTGAACACGTGGGTGACAGTAATAATGACATGCGTTCTCTAATGTAGGTCATACAACGTCGAGCTGATGGACCATTGTTGTTTAATCGAAATTGGAATGATTATGCAGACGGTTTTGGATTTCTGTTGAGCGAATTTTGGCTGGGGAACGAGAAACTGTCTTTATACATAACAAACCAAGAAGTGTACAAGCTTCGTATAGACATTACATTATTCAATGGTTCATCTTTCTGTATTACGTATGACTCATTCCGCATCAGTGACGAGTGGAGTCAGTTTGCACTAGTATCCTTGGGAACATTTAGTGGCAATGCGAGTGAGTACAATCCATATGAGTTGATATTCAGTACATCCGCGTCTGTGTAATTGTCTTCGTACATGTTAACAGTGGTAATGCATTTCTACTTAGATATCATTTTTATTTGTTAGCAGTAGTATAAGCTGTTATCCATACAGTAAGAACATTGTAACGATCACCAACAAGAAATAAAGGCAAGCTCCATTACTATATTTAAATGTCGCTTTTTGATTGCCAGTAGTATTAAAATTACAACTTTTCATATTCTGAGGATTTCAAAATTAAATTTGTACTTTAAGAATGTTTGTGGTCAGCTTTCTGTAAAGCAATTTTAAGATGCTAATCGCAATAATCAAACTCACTCATTTAATGAAACTGATGTGTTGGACATATTTTAGGTTTTCATGTGTTTGGATGTCCCTCTAGTATGGTTTATGGAAACTGTACTTGTCAACCCACCTGCGAAGATCCTGGTGGAAACACGAAACGTTTTGACAATGACTGTATTTTGGCTGAGACTTGTTTATGTGCGGATGGGTTGTTACAGAAGGAAAGCGATTTCGTGATGCCTTCTGACTGTGGGTGCTTCTTCGCAGAATACAATTCCGTTATTCCGGTAAGGCATGCAGTTCTGACGGAAAATTTGAAAAGTTTGTACTTCTGAATAAAACTAGTATTTTCACCTACCGTATCGAAGGAACATACCTTCGAAAGATCAAGTGCTTGTCGTTTTAAACAATTGGCTCTGTATACAAACGTTAATTACGCAATAATCCTTGATGTTAGAACCTAGTATGATAACAAAATCCATCACTTTTTATATGCAAATTAAAAACATCACTTGAAAAAATAGTCCATGTAACAGAAAGTATCGCATTATCTCGTTCTTCAGCCGAGAAAAGGTAGGCTACAAGGATAGCACATGGGAAAAATTATAATAATGCTGGGGCGCTCAAATTTCAATCGTTTAATATAAATGGGTTAGGAAATAGTAAGGACTTTTCATGCAAATATCACTTGTTTTTGCTTCATTTTAGAATGGCGTTTTACATAAAAACCACTTGTTCAGAAAAATGTACACGCCAGAACGGCCACTTTGAGTGCAGTTCCGACTACGAATGCAGCCCCAATGCAGAATGTACAGTGAAAAACGATATCCGGCAATGCTATTGTATGAACGGCTACGCAGGGACAGTGAGACATGCAACTAAGTGTACAAAGATTGTTATGATGCATACCTTACTGGTCAGAGACAAAATGGTGTTTATACAGTACTACCAGACGACTGACCTGAATCTCCCTTTGAGGTCTTTTGTGACATGACTACTTCTGGAGGAGGCTGGACTGTAAGTTACTCAAAACAAGCACATTCAAAATACTTTGACTTTCTGTTATATCTAAGGCTTAGGCCAAACAGGGCCTACAAATTGCCCAGGTTACAAAATTTGAGCTGGGGCCAAATTTTGTTGTTCGTTGTGAAGAGGTATCACATGGATAACATGGCGCACTCTATTAAGTCTAACTTTGCCGTTAGGGGTGAGTGAATTTATGAAGTTAGCGACTGTTGGTTAGCAATCTAGAATATGGACGGACATCTCTATCCTGTTTGGACAATATTGAAGCCTTACCGATACTCACATTCACAACTCTAAATAAATTTGACGCATGTTATAGTACCACAAATATTTGCACACATGGACAGTTGCATGAGACTGTGGGAACAGATGAGTTCGCATCCTAGTCTGATGCTTGATCCGCCCATGATTTTGTGGACCGAAAGTCTTCTTATTAGTATTTCTTGCAATTTGTAGGTATTTCAGCGTCGAGCAGATGGCGTGACTGACTTCTATCGCAACTGAACGAGTTACAGGAATGGGTGTGGCTCTGTTCACCTTGGTCAGGACTTTTGGCTGGGTAATGAAAACTATACTACCTAACCAATACCAACCAAAAACTTACAAACTTAGAGTAGACATCGTTACCTCAGGAGTAACATCTAAATATGAGGAGTATGCATCCTTCAGGATTGATAGTGAGACCACCAAGTACCGACTAGCTGATTTAGGCATTGCAAGTGGAGATGCAAGTATAAGAAAATTATTGTTTATGGTAATTTATACTTGGTTGCCACTTTTTCGCAGTTTTCCTGACTCTAGTAACTGTCAGCTGATCACTTAATTGTCAACAAGAGCTATGCGTAGACTACGTATGCAGCTGTCATGTCCCAAAATGCTGGAAAAACTTCTGCTGAACAAAACAGATATGCAAATATGGACAATTTATACTAGAATCACATACAATTGTACAACAAACTGCTTCATTCTGCTGCAAACTTTCAGTAAATGGTTTCGTCAGTCTGTGTGTTTTCAGCACAACATTCACATCCATCATGCTATCACGGTGGATTTTGGTGAATTTAATTTGTGGTTTTATATCGCAAATGGAATATTAAATGAAATGAAATATTATCACTCATCATCAAAGCATTATTCAATGAATGCTTTATAGCAGTGGAGTTAAATAGAGGTATTGCCCTATACTAAAATAGAGCTTAATTTTGTACTCTTTGGAAAAGATCGCAAAAATTACTTAAGCTAGAGATCCAGAACAGCGCCCTAAATTCAAATCTCTATACGAAATAAAGGAACATGTTGTCTTGTTGGTTATATAGTAAGCATGAATTAACCATAAATGTAGTTTTAATTTATGAAAAATTTAATGAGCAATTTTACATTCCTGTATTTTTCTGTCAGTAAGATATCCAGTTTGTCTGACAGGTAATGGTTTATGGGATATTTAATTGAAGAAGTGGTCTCAGTTCTAATGGAATCGAATGTCCATCGTACTATAGTGGTTTGGCCCTTTGGCTGCTTCTGAGTATGCAAAACCAGAGTGGAGATCAAAGTAAAGAGCAGATATAGGGCCATTCGGTGTCCTATTGAAGATTATTGTTCTTCACGATAGTCACAGATATAGCCTTCTTTTACGTAATATCGAAACCTTACACTGAAAAACTGCAAGTGCATAACAACTTTCAAAACATTTCATATTACTTGTAGGCCGCCCGACGTTACTCAGATGGACCATTTCGAGAGTTTCAAACAGACAAGAAAACGTGATAAAGGCTTGCGTCCAAATCTATACTAAAGTAAGACATGATGTAGATAACTGATCACTTTACATTGCTTGCAAGTTTTGTTTAACTTGAAGGGTGGGGGTATGTTATAAATTGCATCAATAAGTTTTAGTCATAAAGAGAGAACTTTAGTTACACATAAGTGATTTATTTCTGCTTCAAGTAAAATAGCTTACAATTTAGAAAGTGCGTGCTGGAGGTTAATTTAAAGTCTATTTCTTTTTCTTTCTCAGAAGATGGTTTGTATTATAATGATGGCCACCAGTTCAGCACATACGACCAGGACAACGATGATTGTGGACACCACAATTGTGCAGAGAAACAAAGAGGAGGCTGATGGTATTCCTACTTTCGGCGCAACTGTTGTTATGGTAGTTCCTGGTATCATCAAACATTCAGTAGATGTTAACAAGAAGAAACGAACTTCAATGGAGCGTTCTCTTTATGTAAACATTTCAGTATGAGATGTGGCATCTTCGACAAGTTATACAAAATGACATTAGTCTTGACAGTTCCAATCTACAAACTTATACCGAGAGAGGATGTCAAAATGTTAATGAATAAGCAGGATTCAAACCAGCGACATCCCGCGTACCAAGCAGATGTCCTGACCACTGAGTCAATGAGGCCTAAACTGTCAGGTAAAATTTTCCATAATAGACCTTAATGGCTCAAGTGTCAGAACATCCACTCGTGATATATATATATATATAGTTATAGTTATAGTTATATATCTATATATATATATATATTTCTCTAATTCCCACCTTAGGGCGAAAGAAGTTGTTGAAAAGTCGACCATAGGGCGAAAA